>JAEIFU010002577.1:0-41391 GCA_018904235.1 Lordiphosa stackelbergi
AATAAAAACATGAGTGACGAGAAAGAGTGAGTGCAGCTAACCAAAATCTTTACCCTCCTCGTCTTTCCATACATATGTACGAGATATTAAACTGGATGCGGGCTAGTTTAGTCGATTAAAAAATGTACACTTTCGGCTTAAATTTGGCTTCAGCTAATTCTGATTTTTTCTGAAACCTTAGGTTCTATCTGGAATCAATGTTAATTTGAAATAAAGAACAACTCAGCATTGGCCAATCTATAGTTTCACGAATTAGAGTTTAGAGAACCAAGTCTGTTCGAGAATGATGCTTACCCTATGAGCAATATTTCTTGATCCGAGACATAATGTGTCTTTATCTGTCGAGCAGAAAGTTAGCTGTATTAAATTGTTGGATAACCATAATTTGATTGAATTATCAGGGAAAACATTCCAAGTCCAAGTTGGTCGGAGATTTTCAAAAGTTCTAATTAAAAACATTAAAAATAATCGGAAATTAAACAATATTCCCAGACTTGTTTGAACTATCAAAAAGTTTTAAAAAAGCTTAATCGCCGCTACCACCCACACAAATAAGCTTGGAGCGTTCGTATTCAGGAGTAGAATTTATAATGAGTCCCCAATTTTGTCTGCATGAATTGTCAAATTGATATTTTATACTAATAACCGTAACCGTAACCTAAACCCGAAACAGAATGAGGTTAATAACCGTAACCAGTACCGGAACCGATATTCCACAACCGTAATATAACCGTAACCGGAAAAAAACGATCGGCCAAAACAGTAACCGTAATCCAAACCCGTATTCGTTTCGGTTTTAATCTCTGGTAAATAGTGTTGGTTAAAGGTTGTTCAGAGAGTCAACTCACTCAAATTGCTCACTGTTCAGTTGTTCTTGTGTTCTTAGCGAGAGATAGAAAAACAGATGATTACAAGTGTATGTGTGTATTGCTGTTCATCATGCATTTGCCAAGTTAACTTCTCTCTCTCGCTCCTCTCTCTCTATCTCTAACATTGTGCAGCGTTGGTGAAAGTTCAAAGGGTGGGAGGGGGTGGCGGGGGAATGATTTACTTATTTGCTCATAACCCCGAGAACACCTCATCCGATCTTTATCATTTCTTTCGCAAATCGATACATATTGCTAATTACTAACTATCTCTGAGGGTACGAATTATCTATCTACAAAACTGTGGAAGATATGACGTTTTTTTTCAAAATTTTGGGGGCGGAAGGGGGCGTGGCAAAAATGGAAAATAAACTTCATCTGCCTGCAAGTATAAAGAGCATTTGTCCCATACATGTCAAACCTCTATCTCTTACCATCTCTGAGATCTGTTTGTTCATACGGACAGACTGACATGGCTATATCGACTCAGCTGTTGATGCTGATCAGGAATATATATACTTTATAGGGTCGGAAATGATTTCTTCCCCCTGTTACATACTTTAACACAAACTTAATATACTTCTATGTCAGTGGCGTACGCAGGGGGTTTGCGGGTAAACGCGTTATTTCCTTTTTGGGGCATTATTTCCTATATAAAATTTCAAAATGAAATAAGTCCTCAAAAGAAGTAAGTAAGAGTAAGACCGCAAAACTAATTTTTGGGGTCCTGTTTCATTTTTTATAAGGAAATAAGACAAGAAATCGCGCAATTTTTGTATTTCAAATTTTTGAAATTGGAGTATTATATCATATGAAATAACATCCCAAACTTGGGACCTACTTTAATCGTTTTTGGGTTTTATTTCATCGCTGTGGGGCCTTATTTCATACTTCAAATTGGGCTACTGTTTTATTATGAAAAAATATGTGTTTTTAGGAAAACGGGTTTGGGAAGACGCTTTTACGTTGATACAACCGATTTAAGTAATGGCAAAAAGACAGTTTTTGATTCTGTATAAATAAATGTTATATAATATAAAAATTAGGTCAATTCCAAGTCACTGCCGATTCATTGTTAGGTCACTGTTAATTCACTGTTAAGTCACTGTTAAGTGGCTGATAAGTCACACTTACTGTTAACTCTAGCTTCTGTTAAGTCACAGTCAAACAAACAACATTATAGTTTATAGCGCAGAACTCACAACTTGACCTCAATGCAGCCACTCTATCCACCCCTAACTTCACACATACCCACCAGATCCCCAGTTGACCCACACCAGATCCCTATACCAGGTCTCCACCAGCTCCCCACCAGATCACTACCAGATCTCCACCAGATCCCCACCAGACCCCACCAGATCACCACCAAATCCCCACCAGAACCCCATCACCTCCTGATCCCCATCAGATCAGCACCAAATCCCCGTCAGATCCGCACCAACTCTTCACCTGATTCCCACCAGATACCAACCCCTTCCTACCACTGAAACTCACACTATCCCACTCCACACACAGCCCTCCTGTTACTTCTGTAATAATAAAAGCTGCTGATTTTGCAAATACCAAATTCAAAGACAAGAGTCAAAAGACATACCCCAAAAGAATCTGTCGCAAAGACAAAATTTTTCAAGATTTACTCCCCAGTCTGACGTCCGTAAAAAGCTTCGCTCTAATAACACCCCAAATTTGGGGCCTTTTTTCATTTTATATTTTCGGGACTTATTATCTGTTTTGCCTTAGTCAAGCAATAATTGTTCATAAACTTGGAAAATAACGTTCTACGCGCGATTTGTCGAATTGCCTACCATGGCGCTCATTATCTTTATTCCCACTAAACGTCAAACCAGGAACTAAACCCTGATAATTAATTAACAGTTTTTGAAATACTAAAGCTTTTATACACTTGAAAGTGTTTTATTGCCCATACCCATAAAGTATATATATTTGATCAGACGACACTGAGTCGGTTAGCGTTTTTGTCCGTCCGTCCGTCTCCGTCCGTCTTGTCTGTTTCTACGCGAACTAGTCCCTCAGTTTTGAAGCAATCGAGCTGAAACTTTGCACAGAGTCTTCTTTTGACTGTACGCTGCTAATACGTGGAGAACCGACTGTGACTTTTTGTAGCTGCCGTACAAATGTTCGTTCGGAAAATGGGTTTTAGTGAGAAAAACTGGTTTGACAATTTTTTAAAAAAATTTAGTGAATTAACCTCTTTGCTCTATCACTCAGGTGCCCCGCATTTTTGGAACCTTTTTTTGACGGTAAAAGGCATTTGTGCTCACCCATTATTTTTTATTATTTTATTCTTTGTTTTTTTTTTTCTGTATAAGTTTGTTTCTGCAAAAGTATGTAACAGGGAGAAGGAATCATTTCCGACCCTATAAAGTATATATATTCTTGATGAGCATCAACAGCCGAGTCGTCTTTTTGTCTGTCCGTATGTTCGTATGAACCAAAACAAATCTCAGAGATGGTAAGAGTTAGAGGTTTGACCTGTGGGACAAATGCTTCGTATACTTGCAGGCAGATCAAGTTTATTTTCTATTTATGCCACGCCCCCTCCCGCCCCCGCAATTTGGAGAAAACGTCATATCTTCCACAGTTTTGTAGATAGATTAATTAAACCTTTAAGAGATAGTTAGTAATTAGCATTTTGTATCAATTTGTCGAAGAAATTATAAAGAACGGATGAGCGGTTCTCAAGTTATGAGCCAAACAGATCAAAAACCCCCCCCCTTGCTCCCCAACAACTAACACTGACAAAGAGATAGAGAGAGAGAAACTTAGAGATGTAAGCAGCAGCAGCGCTGCATTCAGCTTCTACTCCAGGTACAGAGTATGTTATGGTAGGGCCAAAAAACCCAAACCAAAACGGTTCTAAGGGGTTACCATAACCGAAAGCTATATTATGTTCGATCTTAATCCCTGGTTTAAACTCAATAATTGTATAATTTTCATTTCTGTTTTGGAGTTAGACGAGGCGGGGTGTTGTGTTGCTTGGGACGGGGTATAACTTCACCAAGTTAGTGTCGAGCTTCATGTACTTTTCTTCTCGTTTCCTATAAAAACCTCAAGATCAACCAAATCAAAATCTCAATTTTCGATTGCATAACCAACTATTTAATGGGTACACTTTGTTTCCTTCCTTTTTTGTTGTTGTTGTTGTTAAAAACGAAGGCAATTGCAACATTATTTCTCTTTTGCGAAAACTGCGGTGAAGTTGGCGGGGTGGGGGGGGGTGGAGGGGGGGGGATTGAGTGTGTGTGCATATGGCGAGGCAATATATAATTTTTGTTGAAACCCTTTCGACTTCGACTGCTGATTTTTATGGTTGTTGTGCTCCGAATTTAGCAAGGCCAAGTGGCTGTTGCTGTTGCTGTTGTTGTTGCTGTAAAGTTTTCTTTTATTGTAGTTTATTATGTGATTTTTTTTGTTTTTTTTTTTGTGTGTGTAGAGCCGGTTCGAGACTTGGAAACGAAAGAGGAAGCCAAGACACAAGCAGCACAAGCGATTGGCAATGAAACGAACGAAACTGGCACGACGCGCTGTTGCGCATGCGTCTTTGCGGTAGAGTCCGCTGTCTCCGTCTCCCTTACTCTTCCAAAAAAATACAACAAAAAAAAAATTAACAACAATGAAAACGACACGAAAATGTGAAATGCTCAAATCGTCGACCTAGACCTCAATCGATGCAATGGATTGTTGGCTCGTTCGGTTGGTGGCCCAAGCCTTTTGGCCACATTATGTAAATGATAACGTGGCTCATTTTTGGGGGTTTTTACTGTCGTCGTCATTGACAATATAAACATTTACCAGCAGCAGCAGCAGCAACACGTTGCGAAACAACAACAACAACAACAAAATTCAGTCAAGAGTTTTGCAAAAATCATTTGATGGAAATGCACATTTGCACTACCCTCCTCCCGCTCCTCCTGCTCCCTCACGTCCGTCACGTCGCCGCTTGGTGTGTGCTTTATCAGTGGATCGTGGCTGAGTGGGGGGAGTGAGTAGTGCATTGATTACTCTCCTGCCTTTTGAGAACACACACAAACACACGCCCAGCTTCGATTGTTACTTTGTAAACCCCCCAACCCAACCACCTCCCCCTTTCCAGGTGTTAATTACCAAGTCAAATTTAGTTGGCCATTTTTCGCCTTGCGACAATTAAAATTGATGAAAAGTAAGATTGTTGCTGCTTGCTAATGAATTTGTTTTGTTGTTGTTTCAACAATCCAAACCTTAACCAAAATCTCACACTTTATATAGAAAATTTTTGAAGCTTACCTTGAACTTGAATTGACAAAAGGCCCCCCAAAAAGATTCCGTCTAAACAAATTGATTCAGTTTATGTACTTGGCTTGAGTTGATTCTGTTATTGGGTAAACACTTTTTAGACACAGAGAAAAGTTGAAAGGGATATTTCGAAATAGCAGAAGAATAAACAACATTCACGAGCGATTTTCGAGCATAATTTTAGTAAAAGTTTTCAAAAAGACTCATACAGTCTTGCGTTTATTTTCACTTTCGCAAAAATTGTGGGATTTTGTAAGCAAATTTGGTCAGAAAACTGGTTACAAATCGAACGAAATTGGAACGAATACTGCTTAAACTGCCCGTCTAGCTTAGAGTTGGGCACACAAAATCGTACTAAAGGGCTTTACACACTAAAAAATAGTTTTACCTCTTGCAACGCAGAGAAATATTCATTTCCGACCCCATAAACCATATATTCTCTTGATCAAAGCAACGAGTTAAGTCGATTTCCGATCTCCGTCCGTCTGTCTGTCTGTCTCTACGCAAACTCGCAACTTTTAAAGCTATGGATTTGAAACTTTGCACAGAGTCTTCTTGTTAGTGCACGCTGTTTATATGTCGGAACCGACCGCATCGTATGACTATATCTTATAGCTGCCAAAGGTACTAACAGGTTCGTTCTTAAACTCGGTGTTGGGAAATTGTATATGCTTTTCAAACAGATTTGCAAAACATTTTGTCGAAATCGGATGACGTTAGGTCGAAAAAATGTGTTTTAAGCAGAGATTAAAACCGTAACCAAAACCGTAACCCTTAAAGGGCGGTATCCACGGCTCGCGAAATGGCCGCGAAATGAAAACTCCATATAAAAAAAACTGCTGCGTAATTTGTTCGTGTGGCCGTTTCATATTCGGTTTCCACTTATCGCAAAAAAAGCTTACGTTTGTCACTACGTTATGTTAAATCAATAACGTAGCTGTAAGTGCTGTAAACGCATCTTTTTTGTGGGCAACAGAAACAAGAACAACAACATCAAATTTAAAATGTGCGGAGCAAAAACAGATTCCGGCAGAAAACGTCGCCTAATGGCATGGAATAGTCAAACAGAAAATGTCGGATGAGGCACCGACGGTCAATAACAGAGTTACTGCAGCTTGTAAAACGGCATAACGATAAAAGCAAATAATGTGTTAATCATTTCATAAAATAATTCTAATTTATTAAAATAGCACACAAAATATGTTGTATGATGTGTTGTTGTTTGTAAATCCGCGGGCTCATTTTACAGTGCACAAATAAACACACGGTTTCTTTGAAACGTTTATCGATAGAAAAACGGGAGTTATCGTGTTAATGGCAGCAGCTTAGCAGACTCTGTTAAGAACCTGCGGAATATCAACTTTTTCGCGACCCGTGGAAACTGCCCTCAACCGCTAAAAACACTTTAAAATTTGTAACCGAAATCGTAACCCTAACCGAATAATTTTTTTCCTTATAACCGTAACTTTCGAGCCCCGACCACTATTAATTCGTACGGCAAGCTTTTTTACCCATATGTAATGTTTAACAGACGAAATTTTCAATACTTATGTAGATAACACATGCAAACTTATTTTCTCTCAAAGTTCATTTTATTCTCTTAACTTTGGAAAAAAAATTTGTTGTACTTCAACAACAACAATAACAACATTAATTTCTTTGAATGCTTTGCTTAACTTATAAGAAAAATTTTACCACTATTAATTCGTACGCAGCGTTAAATATTTACTGTTTGATTCACAATATAATTTTTTTAATATTAATATTGGGTAACATCGCCTTTGGCCTCTACAACGCATTTACAACGCTTTGGCATAGATTTTAATAAATTCTGGCATTGTTCTGTTGAAATAGAGTCCCACATCTCTTGCAGTTTTGTTTTTAAATCAGAAAGGGTTTTTTGAGGCTCACTTATTAGGTTTCTTTTCATTATTCCCCATATATTCTCGATTGGGCTTAGGACCGGACTATTTGATGGCAAATCTAAGACCGCAATTTCCTTATACTGCAGCCATGATTTGGTTCGTTTGGCAGTATGAGATGATGCTCCATCCTGCTGAAATGTATATTCACCACAGTCAGCCAGTTTTGGTATTGATGGCAGCAAACTTTCTTCTAGTATGTTAACGTATTTTTCGGCGTTGACCATCCCCTCGACTTTGACAGACATACAACCCCACACCATTATGCTAGCAGGGAACTTTACTGTCGTTTAAGGCAGTCTTTATGGTACGCTTCAGTTTTTTTACGGATGACTCTCCTTTCGCGCATCACCGACACTCACATCAAATTTAGCTTCATCGCTAAATATGATGGTGTTCCATTGCCTTTGAGTCCAAGACATCTGTTCCCGAGACCATTGTAAACGCTTCTTCTTTTGACGAAGCGTAAGCAATGGTTTTTCCTTGGCCTAAAGTAATTTAAGCTATTGATATGCAACATAGATAATCACCATACATACTTCATAGATCTTATATCCAATATCTCGCAACTGCAGGCGCGTCCACTCTCGCTTAACCCTTTTTCCGATTTTATTACCACGCAGATGCTTAAATTCTTAAACTTTGGCGACGATCAGCCTTCATAATTGTGGCCAGGGCTCTTGTCACGGGCTGTTATCCAATGTTCGGTCTCTATTTGCGATATTATTTTTAATAGAGTCATTTTCTTAAAATGTTTTACAATTCTTGAATGGACGATTAGCAAGATTTAATTGCTTGGGTATTTCACCAAAAGTGTTCTCAGATTTATAATAAGCTACAACTAAATTTCTTATTTCTTTGATCGCAGGCTTTAATCATCGTTGCTAAATTTATGGTTACTTTTTTACATGCTGTATTGTGTAACTTTATATGCTGATGAGATTATGTTACACCGTTTGCTTTGTTTTTATCTTCTTTCAATTTAACTAAGGCACCGTATGTATTATTGGTGTTCAAATTTTCATCAGTTAGCAAAGCATTAAAGTAATTAATGTTGTTATTGTTGTGTAGAAGTACAACAAATTTTTTTTCAAAAGTTAAGAGAATAAAATGAACTTTGAGAGAAAAATAAGTTTGCATGTGTTATCTACATAAAAATATTGGAAATTTTGTCTGTTAAACATTACACGCGGGTAAAAAAGCTTGCCGTAACGAATTAATAGTGGTCGGGGCTCGTATAGCATATAGCTGCCATAGAACGATCGGTTGAAAAGTAGTCCTAGTGAAAAAAACTTTCTCTGTCAATGCTATCGCTCCCAAACCTAGTATTTCTGAGTTTTTCTATGCTTTCACATAATTTCATCAAAATTTATGAAAATCGGTCCACTATATAGTATAGCTGCCATACAAAAGATAGATCTGAAAACAAGTCTTAGTACGACAACCTTCTTTTTTTAATGCTATTGCTCCCAAACTTGTTACGGATCAATATTTTATGCTAACGCACAATTCTGTCCAGTTTGATCTAAATCGGAACCTATAGCCCCTAGGGAACGAGTCGGAAAAAGTAGTTCTAGTGAGAACAACTTTTTTGCTTTTAATGGTAGCGTTTCTCTAGTTTCTAGTTATGAATATTATCTGTTTCAACACAATTTTTATCAAAATTGTTACAATTTGGCAGGCATATCATGCTCCAAGTATATAAACTATGGTCGAGCTGAAGTTAGCTTCTCTCTATTTGTGTTTTTCATTTATCGTTCTTGAACTCGGTGATTGTTAATTTTATATGCTTTCAAACAGATTTGCAAATTTTTTTGTCGAAATTGTCGGAAAAATGGGTTTAAGTATGCAAAATGTTTGTTTTTAATATAAGCATACTTAAACTCTGATATTTCAAAACCCTGACTTTGCAAGGGTTCGAAAACTTCGGCATAGATGGAGTTACTTTGCTTCTCGTTCTTTTCCTTTCCAGGCATCATTTGATATTCAAAATATTAAAGTTTCCACGAAATTTCTATATTTAGTATGTAGTACACACTAGAGGTGTACCTGTGACGTGAATTTGAACGTGTCACGTGTCGTGACGTGATCGTAAGCAAAGACAGAGTTCTCGTGCCAAAGTCGAACATCGTAAATATAAGATTTTTTAAAATTTGTATTACCTACACGAAATGTTTCTGAAAATTCCGATAGATATCATTCATTTAATAATTTTTTAAACGCATCCAACTCTATTCGTTTGCCTTACGTAGCCTTCGAATAATTTGGGGGAAATCCATTGACGGAAATCGAACAATGCCAATGCTTATACAAACAAATTTTTTAGCACTTAAAACCAAACTAATTGATGGGTCATCCAACTGCAGTCCTCCGACTTGTTTACCCAAAGACAACAACAAAATAAATTGCGAGGTCAACCTGGCCTTTGGAGCTTTAAGACCTGATTTGATTCATTAAAGTAAACATATTTTATAAGGAAATGAAATTCGTACAACAAAGTTTTGTACTTATTTAAAATTTAGTCCAGCTTCTCTACCGTTGTGCAACAGAATATTTTGGTAATTAGGTGTGAATAATGAGAAATTGCCCTACTAGATCATAGCAAAAGGGAAACGTACGACCAAAGACCAATATAATTCTAAGACGCCGAACGACCCATATATTGGTTTTCACTGTATACAGCTATCTTTTGGTGGCGACGAAAAACGACTCTCTCCGCTCACACAAAGTTGAGAGCGTAAAAATCTAAAAAATAGAATGGACTTGCTTGTGTGAGTAATGCTTGAGAATACGTGGAGCAGACTTACAGTCGTCGGCTGTCGCTGTAGGCTCTAAAGCGCTCTCTCTCTCTCTGGCTTTTGAAAAATTTCAAGAGAGCCAAAAGCCAGTTGAAAAGCCAGCCGCTCGTTACTCATCTTCATATTCTAATGTCTTTGGTACAGCTGTGTATCGAAATTGTTATTACAATTACAATTATTTCGTAATTCAAAATTTAATTACTTTCATATGATGGAAAAATGCATTACTTACTTACTCAATTATTTTTGAGTACCTATGAATTTTTTTTTTTTTGGTTTAACACCCTGGTCATACCAGCTCAAATAACCTTTTGCAAAACACTGTTATCAGAATTTTCGGTACGAAAGAACTTTTGTATTTATTGCTCGAATGACCTATCGGTATACTTCGCCATTTGCCCTACAAAACACTGTTTTCAGAACGAAGGAAATTTTGCTATGCTTTGCCCCCCTACATAACAAGGTTTACAAAATATCCGGATCGAAGAACATTTTGGTACTCTTTGCCTTCCCAAGGAAAACATTATTCCAAAATATATCCGACTCGAGTGACCTTTTGCTATGCTTCGCCCATCTTAGCAAATTAGATAATATAAGAAAAAAGATATAGAACTCATTAATTTAGAAATTTTTATAGAATAATGATAGTGTTTTTTGGGTTTTAATTAGATCTTTCTAGTTTTAGGTAGAGCCTTTAACCTTCTTTCAGCTCAGTACTTAGCTTACCCCCCCCCCCCTTTTTTGCTAATTGTGTATTCGCACCCCAAAGCTTTCCTGAAACCTAATTAGCACCGTTTTGATTTTGTTACACCCGCGAGAGATATTTAGAAAAATTACTTTTTGTGCCTGGGGTTGTTTATAGTAAGTGTATTGTTAGTGTTATTTTAAAGTTGTAAATATGTTCTTTTTTTTTTAAAATTTTTTTTTTTTTTTTTCCGTTATCATGGAATCATAGATATCTTATATAACTACGCTTCTCCAAACTACCCCAAACAGAAAAGTGCTAGCTGCAACTAAAAGTTCCATTTGGGGTCGAAATGCGTCGACATAAAGCATGGGGCCGCACGGACCCACATTGGTCTTGAAAATGGTGGGAAATTGGTTCGCCAGTTGACTTATTTGGGCACACAGAACTTGGATCCTCGCGCCCTTGTGCAATTGCGGTAAGATCCTCCATTAAGTTAATGTGACTTTGCACCGACAACATCCTGGTGCAAATCTTAAGTTTTTTTTGTATTAATTTTACTTCATGTGCTTCTATTTAGCTTGATTTGTGCACTACAATCAATGCTTTATGTATTAAGCTTTGACTTTAAATGACAGAAATATTATCAGCCTGTCAAAAACAGCTGATTTACACCAAAAATTACGAGGGTAAACCTTTTAGGGGTGCTCAATAGCTGCGTCGCGTAAATTTACACAGTACTCTTTTGCGGGCTGGTGGACTCCACCCTATATATATATATATATATATAACTACGTTCACAAGGTTTCTGATGATTATTTCTAATTACTAAAGCTATACTTAAAAGTTTGAAAATTGAAAAAAGAACAATCTTGGTAATATATATTAAAAGTGAACAACTAGAACCAAACCAAAGAGAGTTCGTAATAAATTTAAGAAACATTCTCCAATACAAAACTGCTAATACTTCCCAGATTTGCCCCTATTTATACGAATTAGCTAAATGTTCGCGGTAGGGTTTGGTTTAATAAAACATCCTCCAATACAAAACTTGTAATACTTCCCAGATTTGCCCTATTTATACGAATTAGCTAAAGTTCGCTTTAGGGTTTGGTTTGAGAGACCCCAAAAAAAGAAAACTAAACTGTTTTATCTACCAACTTTGTTCACTTTTGGTTCCTTTTAGGGATTTCTATAGAGTTCCATTGTTCTTGACCCGAGCTTGAGGAACTAAAACAAAACTCAAAACTTTTGATCTCTTTTGCTTTATTCACAACATTGATTCGATCTATATTATGTATAAATATACACACAAGTATACATATATATATGTATTTATGTACATATATTTAAAGCTTCTTTGAGTTAAGTTAAGTGTGAGATTTTGGAGGATGGTCGGGGGAGAGGGGTCTCCTAGGGAGATAATTTGCATATAATGCTAAACCAACGATCGATCTTTGGTTGTCAACCGTTTAATCAGAAGGCCTTGGATCTTTCACCGCATTTATATGTACATATAGATTTGACATATATAATTGCTAATGTTATTCCCCTGGCTATAATGGATATTCATAGATGGCGCCGCCCCCCCTTCTGGGCTGTGTGTGTGTGTGTGTGTGTGTGTAGTTAAGTTACCTGTTCGTGCAGGTTGTGATTGTGCTGTTTTAGTCATATAAATAACACCTCTATAATAATTTTGTATTCATTTTTAATTCGCATCTTTGTGAGCAGAATAAAGAGCAGATTGATTGTGTGTGTGTGTGTGTGTGTGCAGGTATTGGTGTTAGCTCATCGAGGTTATGGATATTGCGTCGTCGTTGATTTTTTTTTTTTTTTTTTCGTATAAACCAGTTAGTCAGTCAGGCAGGTCTTCAGCATCTCACAGATGGAGGGATCGTGAGAGACAGAGAGAGAGAGCAGGAAAATGTATGTGTGTGTGTGTGTGAGTGAACGTGTTTATGAGACGTACGACAACAACAACCATCTCCAATCTTACCTAACAGCCAGGCCCGTAAACTCTGAGAGTCGAGATTATATACAAAAAAACATATGTATACACATACATACATACACATATGTGTAACCACGAACCGGAACTCCAACTTCAAATCAAGGTCTTCCCCCTGGCCACCCACCTAAGCTGCTCTGTCGCTCTCCTCTCTCTCTCTCAAGCCTAACCCATGCCAACTGAGTTGAAAAGAAAAGCCCCCAGCTGCAAAAAGAAAAGTAAACTTATTTTCATTTCCAAATGAAAGGGAAATTCTCACCTAGATGAGCGAAAGATGTGGAGACGGCGGGCCAACACCAAGTCCAGACCCAGGTCTGCTCATCATACACACACACACACACAGAGACACCGCAAGACGCGAAAAAGCAAAAGCACAAGCACAACAACAAAATAAAAACAAGAGTTAACTTCAGCGCGACGCTGGCTTCAAGCTGATCTATTTGTCTGTTTTTCTTTGTATGTCTCTCCCCCCCCTACCCCCCTCTGCCCCTTAGTCAGCCAATTTGCTGCCAAAATGGGTACACAGGCTACCAATGAGTGATAGAGTGAGAGAGAGAGGAGAGGGCGGCCGCTAACAACAACAACAACAACCTGAAGTTGCTTTTTAAACACGTTTAAATGTTGCCTGCCATGTGTGTGTGTGTGTGTGTGTGTGGTACTCTTTATGCAAGCTTAAGCAGCCGCCGCAGACTCAGACGTCGCTGCCGAAACGATGCCGTAAGCAACCGAAGTTGGTCATAACAATTGTAAAAATAAAAGTTTGCTAACTTGTTGCCGTTTTTTTTTTACTTCTTCTTCTTCTCTTTTTGTTGTTGTTGTTGCTGTGCAGAGTTACGAACTTGACTGGCGTTGCCAGATGGTTAAGCCATCAATGTCAGCTGAGCGGCACACGCACACATGTAAACCGAATTAACCGATATTTTTAATTTTTTACCATATATTATTACAGCTAATAATTTTCACAATATTTTGGTACCCGAAAAGACCGAAAAAAGTTTCCTAAGTTGGCCTTTTTAGTCAATTTTTCATCAAAATTTGGGCTAATTGTTTGCCTGTGGGACCTTTACATTCAGGCCTGTTCTCGTTATCGAATCCGATTAATCGGAATTAAAGTATTCAGTCCAATCGTTTTGCCATTCAGAGAATCGTATAAAGGTAATTGAGATTTTGAAGTCGGTTGTTGAAAACGAAAACATTTAACAATTCTGATTTCGCTTGATTTGATCGAAATCGATAACGGGAACAGGCCTGATTGTAAAGCTAAGGTCCCACAGGCAAACAATTAGCCCAAATTTTGATGAAAATTGACTAAAAAAGGCCAACTTAGGAAACTTTTCGGCTATTTTTGATCAAATTGCTTACGTATGGAACCATAGTTTTAGTTTAAAGCTGTGCAAAATCTGTAATAATGGCTATTTAGAGAAATTTTGATGAAAATTTGGGCAAATTAGCTTTCTTACAAAATTTAAAGATTTGACTCTTTTCAGTAAGCCTATGAATGATAACTATAAGGAATGTAGGAATGTGGTACATTCAACTCTTCCTAATCAAAAAATTGTTTAAAGAATAAGCGGTTGAGTGCGATTTGGTTCAGAGCCGGTTTGCATTCCTGTTATAATGTCACGAAAGAAACGTACTAGTGTTTTCTATTTCTGTTCAAGTGAAACTTAATGAGGAAGACAACTGACACAAATCGATGATCTAAAAGCAGAGGTCGCATAAATCAATCCCCCGTTTGCTTGGGTCGGAAAACGACCGCTTTTACGCGACCACATTGAATACACAGAGAAAAATATTTGTTCGAATTGTAACTAAATCATGAACTTTTGTTGACGATAGCCTGCTAAGCACGCATTTTCTATATTAATAAACATTCGTTCACATTATGCTATGAACATTTTGTTCCTTGTCTTATAAACGTTATGTACTCGTTTCAATAACATTTTGTTTTCGCTTTGCCGGCGACCAAGATCCAGAAAAAGGAAATAATATGAACCATAGTTATAAGATAGGTGAAGGTAGAGAAGCTTCCTCCAGGGTGATTTCACGGGAAGGGCGGCGAAGAAAGGAATGGACGACCCGACCACAACCTTTTCTAAGCTTTAGCTAAAATTTATTAAAATTATTAATTTGAAAAATTTGTTTTACTTTACCTATCCGGCTTGAGCCCACACGAGTATTAAGCTACCATTATAATGCACTTTGGTCCTAATCATGATCATTTGGTAATGATTTTAGAACGTGATTTTTTTCTCTGTGTAGAGGTACCTAAACAACCTTTAACTACGCTCTCTGCATCTCTTTGGTTGTGAGAGGAGAGAAACACAATCTTTGTTTCTTTTCCTCTAAGTCTCGGAACTTTTGGCAAAATTTCACGCATTCAAAATGTCTTCTTCTTATATATGCATTGCTGTGTAAGCTTACAGCCTCCCAGCCAGCAATTTAGCAAACGTTATGCAAACCAAGCTTAAAGTAAGATTGATTTTGCAAGCGTTGTCGTATGGCAGGCTACGACATTTACAAAACACTTGCTAAAGTAAGCTATTTGCGCATGTCGTTTCGGCGACCGAGAGAAATTTCGTGCTCTTTCTCTCTCGCTCTCTTCGCAAAACTTCTTATCGTTTCATGCTACGCAGCTGCAGCTGCAAAAAAGTTAACCTTGAGCAAAGGCAAGAAAAAAAATGTGTATATCATTTTCGTTGTGTTTCTTGAAGAGCGAACAAGTGAAAATTTTTCTTTAAAAAAGTAAGTGCGGGCTTAAATTTATTTAATGTCAGCAGCAATAATATGAGGAAAAATTAAGAAAGCAAATTATATATGATTGTCAACATCAAGTGTAAGAAAATTTACTGCGGACAAGACATGCATTCGAGCCTTCACTGTCGCCACTGCCATTTGTCGTAAGTAACAATGCTTACTTGCAGTTTAAAGTAAACTATTTACATTTATATTTAAATTCTATTACAGAGGTTTTTACTCTCATAGTAAGGAAGGAAGAGAAATTTGTATTTCCCCTTAAAGCAGGGAAAACGCTAATTTAATTTACTTTTAATTTTTGAATAATAAAAATAACCAACCAGAACATTCACAAAATAAATGTTTAAAACGCTTTCTGATTTCACTTACAATACGTGTTTTGTAACCGTATTTACAAAACTTGTAGAATGCGTATAAAAATTAATTATAAAACTCGTTTTGCAAGCGACTTTTTAAGCTTATAAAGATGGGTGCGTTTCGATTTTAAATTGCTTACTTTGATGCGTTTTATAAATGTCAGAGCAGCATTTTATAAGCGTTTTGCTTATATTTGAACGCTTACAAAACGTGTATTTTTATATGAAATTGTTTGCTGGGCTAGTATCGGCCAACAATATGAATGATGCGACAAACTATATGCGCTCTCTTTTTTTCTCTCACACTGACTCGCTCTCTGCCTTTGAGCAGGGCAAGTAAGCGTAGAACGTTTTTTCCTGTGTGTAATAATTAAGACTTTGCTAAGAAATCGAATGGGCCGCTACACCAATGACCCATTTTTTTTTTCTATTTTACCAACGACCATCTAATAGCATTTTTCATCAGTCGAACCAAGTTTAGTTTCAGACTGCAACCCTATTCGTCACGAAATCGAACCGTGTGAACGCTGTCTCACTCCAACCCATCAGCTTTGGCGGAACCAAAATACGCGACGAAGCAAGACAGGGCGAGGATCGAAGCTGAGCGCCTTAGATAGGTGCTATCTATACTTCTCTTATCTATGATTTTAAAGGTACATCACCTGTACCGAATACCAAAATAATGTAAGAAACATCAGTTTCGGTACCTACCAAAAACGGAACCAAAACCAGCAAACGATCGATTCACTGACAGATTTTTCATAAATATTAAAGAGAGAATAAAAAAATTAATTTTCCAAAATCAAATGAATTTTGGATTTTGATCCTGCCTTAAATTATTTGTCATTTGCTCTCTTTGTTGTAATATCTATTGCGTCTTGGTTTTAGGTAAATATATGGGGCTGCCCACTGAAACTGAGCACCGAACTCCCAAATTGTTCCAAAATAAATGCTCTGAATCAGCGCGTGGACTTAACAATAATTTCTTGTTGATTTACTGAATCACAACAAAAACCAAACCAAATGAGATAACACATTTCATTAAAGTAGGCTAAAACAGTAAACTCAAAGTCAACAATCTGGCAACGCTGCGTAAGTCAACTGCTGCTGCTAACGCAGACGTCGGTCGCTTGGTGGCGCGGCGCATGCGTCGTCTGTCCGTCTCCTCTTATGATTATGGATTGTGTTTGGTTTGGTTGGGTTGTTGGTGGGAGAGTGCGCCAACCAGTTTGGAGCGCTGCTGCTGCTGCTGGGCCCAAAATGTTGTTGTTGTTTTTATTGTTGGCTGGTTGGTTGCTTTAGCTCCGGCTTCCAACAGTTGTTGGCTTGAACTTGAGCTCTATACATATGTAATTGGCTTGTTGTTGCTGTTGTTGTTGCTTTTGGCTGTTGTTAGTTTGGCTACGCTTGGTGGAGTGAGTGTTTGGTGGTGTTGTGGTTGTGGTTGTGCCTTGGTTGCATAACATGTTACAGCATCGCACGAAAATGAACAAGCCGAAAAAAAAAACCGAAACTGATGACGACACATGCAAAGCGGGGAGAGGAGGGGAGGTGCAGCAGCAGGAACAACTGTGGGCTGATCGAGCTTTGGCTGCGTGTACAAGTTTTTTTTTTTTTTTTCATTGTTATTGTTGTTGTTGTTGTTGGTTAATGGCTGGAAAATTATAACATTTGCCTTTTGCAATATCATTGCAAGTGCGCCTGGCCGCCTGCCGTCTGCCGTCTCTGCCTTCTGTCGCTTTAACTAGCCGGCAGCGCTGTCCAAATTGATGGCACAGTGGGACCAAATGCGTTGAAAAAAAAATGTAAAGAATCAGAATTAAGAACAAACTCTGGGCAAATATTAGAAAAAATACAAATTATTTTTTAATAATTGAAAAGAAATTTGCTTTAATTAAAATTGTTTGATTTATTAACGATTTTCTAAGTTATTCATCAAAATGATACATTTTCATTTTTTTAAGCAAGTTTTGGATTTTAAGCCAGAGAAAATTTTCCAAATGTTTGATATACCATTAAAATTGACAAAAGATTTGATTAAGAACAAAAGCTCAGTCGTCTTAGTCTTTTTATACGTCTTGAAAGGCCCTAAAAATTTACAAATTTTTACTAGGGTTAGGGAAAGAGCTAGATTCCACAACAGTCATCTTAGTCCTCTATATCCGGCTCGAAAGACCCTGAAAAATCAGTAACCAAAATGTAAAAGCTACCAAAAATTCACCAAATATGTGATATATCATTAAAATCGGCAAATGATATAATTAGGAAAAGCACATCCGGCTCGAAGGACCCTTAAAATTCACTCAGGGGCTGTCAGTGGTTAGAGGAAAACTCTAGAATCCACAACAGTCATCTTAGTCCTCTATATCCGGCTCGAAAGACCCTGAAAAATCAGTAACCAAAATGTAAAAGCTACCAAAAATTCACCAAATATGTGATATATCATTAAAATCGGCAAATGATTTAATTAGGAAAAGCACATCCGGCTCGAAGGACCCTTAAAATTCACACAGGGGCTGTCAGTGGTTAGGGAAAAACGCTAGAATCCACAACAGTCGTCTTAGTCTCTTTTATCCGCCTCGAAGGACCCTGAAAATTTAGGCATAATTAAAAGCACAAAAATCCCAAACCTACGGCAAAAGATTTATTAGAAAACAACCCCACCCAAATACTCACAGTGATTAGGGACGCTAGTCCACAACAGTCGTCTTATCTCTATCGAAGACCCTGAAAATTAAGGGGTCATAATTTAAAAGCAACATAAAATTCTTTGAATGTCTAGTAAACCTTTAAAACCTGCAAAAAATTTGATTAAGAAAAGCAGATCCGGCTCGAAGGACCCAGAAAACTTACAGTGATTAGGCAAAGACGCTAGATTCCACAACAGTCGTCTTAGTCTTCTCCATCCGGCTCGAAAGACCCTGAAAAATCAGTAACCAGAATGTAAAAGCAACAAAAAATTCTCAAAATGTCGATATATCATTAAAATCGGCAAATGATTTAATTAGAAAAAGCACATCCGGCTCGAAGGACCCTTAAAATTCACACATGGGCTGTCAGTGATTAGGGAAAAACGCTAGATTCCACAACAGTCGATTTAGTCTTCTCCATCCGGCTCGAAAAACCCTAAAAATTCAAAGACCAAAACTTAAAAGCCACACAAATTTCTTCAAATATGTGAAATCATAATCTATCTATCATTAAAACCTACAAAAGTTTGATTAAGAAAAGCAGATCCAACTCAAAGGGCCCAGATAAAGACGCTAGATTCAACAGTTGTCTTAATCTTCTCCATACAGCTCTACCTAAATTTAAAAGCCAAACAAAATGTTTAAAATATTTGATATATCATAAAAACTTACTAAAGATTTGATTAAGAAAAGCAGATCCAGCTTGTAACGAGTCTTCTTACGCTCGAAACTACCCTAAGCTAGGCTCGAGAAATGTCGTGGCTCGCCTCAACAAATTTATAGTTGTCCCAAATAACAATTGATAAGACTTTTCTGTTTTCAGTAGTATAGCACGTATAATGTCGAATATTTAGGCTAAAGCCCCATACGGAGTACGACGAAAAATTCGTTTCGATACAGTATTTCACATAAATAGAAACACCTTCTAACAGCACATGAGCATCAAAGCAAAGCCAAGGTGTTTCTAATTATATGAGATACTGTATCGAACGTTTCGCGTACTTAATCGCTAACAAGGTATAATATTTACTTTCTAATTGGCCTCCCTTGTCTCTTACCAGGTTCCACTACTCGTCGCACCACAACTCTCGCTCACCTTGAATTCCGTCGTGCTGTCTGTGACTCGCCGATACTTCCTTCTCGTGAAGCAGTTGTTTCTACGACCTGGTTACGATATGTTGGCTTGGCTTGCACTCGGTCTTTAGGGACACACGTCTCCTGTTTACACGCCGGCTTGCCACATGTCCAACCTCGTATTATATAGCACTTATCTGCTATTTCGCTCCTTGCTCCTGTGACTTCCGTCTCTCGTACAGTCCTTGTGTGATCCTTTGCTGGCACTTGTGTTGGCTACGACCGATACTGACGCACTCGCACTCGTTTTGATTTTCCGAATTGACACTGACTGCCTGATTGCTGTCAGTCTGGGCTTTTATAGGCCTCCGTCCACCTCTTGTTCCTTTGCCATCCTTCCGTTATAACCGCTTGCCGCAGTCGGTCTGCTGCCTAGCAACAGCGGTTGTTCCAGTTGGGCTTCTCCTCATATCCGTCAGCCCGTCGCACACTTTCAGTGCACTTGAGCCCTTCTAGAGCCTTCCGTTCCGTTACCTCTCATTACGCTCTTACCCGTTTCCTGCTCATTCGTACCCGGCATAACGGATCCTTGGGCCCACCAATCACCATGTCTTCTGGCTTTCCTCTCCGCTCGGCTGCGCTCTGCTCTCTCCCCTTTCACCTTTCTCTCTCTCTCTCTTCCACTCTGCGAATTCGCCGTGGATCACCCACTCCCCT
Source organism: Lordiphosa stackelbergi (assembly GCA_018904235.1). NCBI lineage: Eukaryota > Metazoa > Arthropoda > Insecta > Diptera > Drosophilidae > Lordiphosa > Lordiphosa stackelbergi. Next base: position 20,167 of record JAEIFU010002577.1, read on the forward strand.
ACACTGGCCCTTGTGAGGTACTTTAGTTCCAAAGAGCCCAGACAAAGACGCTAGATTCAACAGTTGTGTTTAGTTTTCTCAATTCGGTTCAAAGGACCAAAATTTATATATGATAGTGGTAGTAGTAGTGGTTCTTTATTAAAAATAAGAACAGTTTGTGTAATTAGGCAGTTTAGTACAGTGTATTATTTACTATTATTTATCCTATGGAGCTTTAGAAAGTCCCACCCTTCGGAGTTACACCACCTGCCTTCCCCGCTCGTCGCGAGATAGCAGATCTTTCACTCCTAAGGGGGACGTCCCAGGCTCTTATAGACCTAACTTAGTTTATAGCTTAATTATATTCCTAAAAAGCTTCGGCCAAGATTTTCGCTCTGTAATTGTAGGCGTCTAGCAAATATTTTCCCAAGCGCCTCCAGGATTGCCCATTCAGCACCGCCTTCAACTCATCCATCGTGAACATTGCCTTTCCCAGCAAGCAGACTCTAAGCTCCTTCAATATTGGGCAGATGGCTATGAAGTGTACAACATCCTCTCTCGCGTTTATATTACAGAGACTGCACAGCTCATTACCCTCGCGTCTACCTCGACCATATGGCATGTAATTTAGAGAAAGTATCTCAGTTCTAGCTCTGAAAATATAGGAGATAGTTAAGGTATCGAATTGTTCCTTGAAATACGTTTTATCTCCAAGCTCATAGTCTAGAATCTTGTACGTGTTCCGAGTTTCGCTTGTGCGTGCACGTTGAACGAGCGCCTCATGATTTTTGTAGCAGTTTCGCGTGGCCGTCCTTCCAAGTCGAGGGATTGGAAACGGCCAGGTCCACTCTGTGTTCCACAGCAAGTTCCTCCCATTTTTGGAAAAATTGCGAAGTCGACTCTTTCAGTGCAGTTGCTACTCTTTTTGGGTACCTCTCATCCGGTAGCATCATTATTTTATTTATATAGTTAAAGTGGGTCTGCATCGTGTATTCAAACAATTCCGGTAGTCCTGTTTCCAAATGAATGGCATAAGTTGGCGTATTATTTGCGAGATAGAATATTTTTTTTTTACAAAGAACCTTAGCAGTTTTCCCACATCTTCATGCGCCTCCCATCCCCAAACTTCCGCTGCATAGCACATATGATAGATATATTATAAAAACCTACAAAAGATTTGATTAAAAGTAAGTTTATGTGACACATAGCATTTATATAGAAGAAAGAAATCGGTCCTTAGTCTTCTCAATCCAGTTTGATCAACCCTTACCAAAGCTTACTGGGCTTAGGGCTTTCAAAACAGTCGACTTAGGTTTCTTTATCCGGCTCGAAGGACCATGAATAATTATTCGATTCACCTGCGCATTAGAAAAACTGAAAATTCTTTTTATAATCATTAAACTTTTTAGAATCTGGTTCATTTAGTATAGTTTTATTTGCTAGTGAGGTATTTCGTTTGAAAAGGGACTGCGGGTGCAGTATCCTAAGCCAATACATTACGAACGCAAAGAAACAAAAGCTCTAAAATGCTCTCTGATGCTTAATCCCTCATTAAATTCGTGAAAAGATAATACCTTGAAAATTGGGTGAAATTATCTCTTAGTGAATGGGCTTGTTCAGCAGAATAACTGATCCCTGAGCAGGTATCAGAAAAAAATTTTGCATCTAGTAGTTTTTGCTGTTGGAGAAAGCAGTATCACTTTAAAGTAGCTCATTTTCTTTGTCTTCCTGTTTCTGTACCTCAATTGGCTGCTACTAAAGTTTAGTAGGAAGATTATTGCAATTATCCTTGTCGCAAGTTGTTCTTAGTGACTGTCTACCTAAATGTGCTTGGCCGCGCTTTAGTCTCCCATGAATCTGACAGCATTCATCTCCCAACTTACATCATATTTCTTTAATTATTAAATTACTTTCATCACCTTGAAATCCGAGCGATTCAAGCCACAAAAAACTGTGCCATTGCCCCACTGTGCAACGACTAGACAATTGAGTTCGCCTCGTCGTCGTCTTCGTTGTTCGGCGGCTGCTGCTGCCGCTTATAGGTCAAGTTAAAAGTAAAAGTAACCAACACCATTTGGAGCTACGACTTTTGTGGTGTCTCTGCTTCCTCCTTCTTTGCTGGACTTTGCGAAATATTTGCGACGTCGCTGCCGCCAGCCGCCGCCAGCCGCTGCTGCTGCCTGCGTTACTTCTCTCTGCCCAAACAGAAATTGAAATTCGATTTTGTTTTCTTTTCGCATTTTGCAGGTGGATCAGCAACAGCAGCCGCAGCAGGCCGATCACATCCTGGACACCAATATGGAGCCTCCACACCATCACCAGCCACATCGTCTCCATGGAGCACTCACACGTACCATCTCACAGCCGGCCGCACAGCAACGGCAGCAGCAGCTCCATCATCAGCAGCAGCAGCAACAGCAACAGCCACAGCCGGTGGCCAGTCTGGTCACAATTATTGAGAATCTGGGCAGCATGAATCTGCATCGCAAACTGGAACGTACACAGTCCGAGCCGTTGCCGCCACAGCAGCCCATGAACACTTCACGGTGAGTAGAGGAACACCATTTGATGACATTAGCATTTGAGTTGAGCTTCGAATGACATTTACCTACCACTTTGTGAGACGATCAGAGCTTTCAAATCAAACGTTTTAGTCTTGTTTAACCGACTCGAAGGACCATGAAGTAATGGCCATGCTTACGGGGGCTTGCCCTAAGCAAAGACATTCAGGTTTTAAATCAGACGTCTTAGTCTGCTTTATCCGGCTTGAAAGAAATATGGAAATTCTTACTATGGTTGGGAAAAGACGGCAGATTACTAATCAGGCGTCTTCTTTATCCTAAAGCGACGCTTATTGTGTCTTCAGGCTCCAAATCAGTCGTTTAAGTCTGCTTTATCCGGCTCGAAGGACCAGGAAAATGAAGAGATTCTATCTAAGTTAAGGAGATGACTAAAGCGACGCTAATTGTGCCGGCAGGCTCCAAATCAGTCGTTTTAGTCTGCTCTTTCCGGCTCGAAGGACCATGAAATTAAAGCGATTCTAACTAGGTTAAGGAGATGACGGCAGATTACTGATCAGGCGTCTTCTTTATCTTATAGCGACGCTAATTGTGTCGTCAGGCTCCAAATCAGTCGTTTAAGTCTGCTTTATCCGGCTCGAAGGACCAGGAAATTAAAGCGATTCTAACTAGGTTAAGGAGATGACGGCAGATTATTGATCAGGCGTCTTCTTTATCTTATAGCGACGCTAATTGTGTCGTCAGGCTCCAAATCAGTCGTTTAAGTCTGCTTTATCCGGCTCGAAGGACCAGGAAAATGAAGAGATTCTAACTAGGTTAAGGAGATGACGGCAGATTACTGATCAGGCGTCTTCTTTATCCTAAAGCGACGCTAATTGTGTCTTCAGGCTCCAAATCAGTCGTTTTAGTCTGCTTTATCCGGCTCGAAGGACCAGGAAATTAAAGCGATTCTAATTAGGTTAAGGAAATGAAGGCAGATTATTGATCAGGCGTCTTCTTTATCTTATAGCAACGCTAATTGTGTGTTCAGGCTCCAAATCAGTCGTTTTAGTCTGCTTTATCCGGCTCGAAGGACCAGGAAATTGAAGAGATTCTAACTAGGTTAAGGAGATGACGGCAGATTACTGATCAGGCGTCTTCTTTATCTTAAAGCGACGCTAATTGTGTGTTCAGGCTCCAAATCAGTCGTTTAAGTCTGCTTTATCCGGCTCGAAGGACCAGGAAATTAAAGCGATTCTAGATTGGGTCAGGAGATGACGGCAGACTACTGATCGGGCGTCTTCTTTATCCTAAAGCGACGCTAATTGTGTCTTCAGGCTCCAAATCAGTCGTTTAAGTCTGCTTTATCCGGCTCGAAGGACCAGGAAATTAAAGCGATTCTAACTTTGGTAAGGAGATGACGGCAGATTACTAATCAGGCGTCTTCTTTATTCGGCTTGATGAACTATGAAAGTTAGGAAAAGACGTCACATTCCTGATCAGTCCGGATAAAGACATCTCAGTTTTCTTTATCCGCGATATATAGCGATGGCTCTTCCTCTTCCATCTCCAGCGTTGATAGATCACAGCCTAATGATTTTCACAACCTCCACCAAATGTCAATTTCATCGCCTATGCCGAGAATTACTTCATTATTATCACAAAAAGAGATGTTAAAGAGCTGGAACAGCGCCCTCTGACAGACACCGAACCAATAATTTGTACAGAGAAAGTCTAACTGGTACTTGGTTTGCCAAACACTCGAAGGGTGTGCTCAGAAGAGTCACCATTTGCAGACAGCACTTGGAATAAAGAAAAAGAGACTATTAGCATCAACTATAAGGCTATCAGAAGATTCATGGCCCCCATTTGGTCTCCGTCCATTGGATGCCACAGCAAATCCCATTTCAACCCAAGCAAAACATGTTTCTAAGAGTTGAAATGGTGCGCTTTGATTTAAAGATGGTTGACATGACAGCAGATTAATTTTCGAATGTACCCTAAGTCTCATGGGACTCACTCTCCTAGACCAGCGGTGGGCACGCCTTTCTTTCCATTGCTTCTAGAGTTATTTTAAGGCAACCCACGAGCAAATGTCTCGCTTCAAAGTGAGTTACAACAACAAAATCAAAGAAAAAGCATGGCGTCAGCTGGGTGCACAAGCAAGGGGCTGAGCCGAGTCGAGCAATGGAGGCAGCATTCTTTCTCAATCTGGTCCCAGACTAGTTTCTACATCTGTTTTTACTAAATCTTTTCGTTTCAAAATGAAGTTAGTAACATTTCTGGTTCGAAATGAATGCCCATTTAAAAATTTGAATTTAATTTTGCTATAAAAAAATGGCTAGATATTTTTCAAAGGTTGAACAATAATTGGAAAGATTGGTTTTGTCATTTATTTATGAAAAACAATTTTGGCCAAATGACCACCACGGCTGACTGGGAAATAGCCCATTCGATCCACCCCCATTTTGAGAACATATTCAATTGTTTCGGCATATAGCAACTCAAATCACGTTCTTCAACTCATCAATTGTTATAGTATTGTTTGCATAACATTTGTCCTTGACCGTTGCCCAAACATAATAGTCTAACGTTGTCAGATCACAGATTCTTGGCTGCCAATTCACATCTCCATATTTGTTGATTATTCAGAAGATCGATTGTGACGTGCGCTGTGTGGCACGTAGCGCCGTCTTGCTGAAACCCCACTTAGTCCAAGACTTCCGCTTCAATTTCCTCGAAGAACCAACCACTTAACATTGCGCTTTAGCGCTCACCATTTCACGGTTACAGTCATCATTTGACCATGCCTGCGCCATAGGAACGGTTGGGTGCATGGTTTCTCGCGAGAAATGCAGCTGTTTTTCTGTTTCAATGCTTCCTCCCAAATTTTGGTACAGTTCAATCTTATATATCTTCCGCATTTTTTTATGGTTATGGCATTTAGACTCCCATAGGAATGTGTTTTTAATGCACATTTTCAGCAACCCGCAATGTTTTTCGGTCGAGCGCACCGGACGAGTACGTGCTTCCGGTTGGTTCATCCACCAACATTTTGGTTTCACGAACTCGCTCCAACGAATTGATCCACAAATTGGGGTTTCGGTACAATTTTTTGCTAAATTTTTTTTTCAAATTTAGCACAGTTTGAGTCAAGGACTTTGGAAATATGTTTTTAATAGTTCCCAATTTTCCCCAATTTCTTCAAGTGTCACTTTCCAAACGTTTTTAAAGTCAAATTATGAATAGTTCAAATTCCAAACACTAGATGGACCACCCTGTATGTTAATGAATTTTGCCCCTCATCTTGTAAATTCCGATTTAGATATTTGACGGGTTCACAAATGGTTCCAAAAGTGTTTTATCAAAATGCTTCAAGTTGAAACATATTTTGATATATTTTCAGTTTAATGCTTGGAATATACTAGGGTGTCCCATGCACCGGCATTTTCTGAAAGCTTATAGAGTAAAGTATTTTTTGAGTTTTTTTTTCAGATTTTTCGAAAGACGTTTAGAGGTCGCACCCCCAAAAGCGGGTTTTCCGTATTGATTTCGATCGGCAATAACCACTATTTCCTTAGTTTTAAAGTCAACATTTAAGAAAATGTCAAATTTGACTTTATGAGCATAAACCATGAGTTTTGGATTTGCATTTGCTTGTTTAGGTACCATATATTACATTTTTCGTTCAGGAGTCACCAAAAGTTTTTCAAAACCATCGATAACCATAGATAGTTTTCGATATTGTTAATTAGAACATTAAATTCAATTTTTAAATAAAATCCTACAAAAATTATACAAAAAAAAAAAATAAAATGGACCTGGACAAATTTTCAATAAAAAAATCACACACGGTTAAAATTCAAAATAAAGAACCCCATCCAACTTGATTTTAAATGGATCTTTTTTAAAAAAATGTTAATTGGCTCTTCATTCAGCAGATAGTTTGGTTTACAATTTGTGTTTTATGGTTTGTGATTGCCGATTGCGATTGACACATTTTACAATCATTTTTGTTGAAAAGGAATCGAACGAAAAGTATTACAAGTTACCGAAGGTCTAGCTACCTTTGTCTAAACATTAACATCAAATTGTCAATTGAAGTTTATTTGTGTGAGTTGTTGTTCTGTAAAATTACTAAAGCCATAGGCTATCTTAAAGTCAGCTATCAAATTTATCACAGAGATTCCTCAGAATTATATGCTGAATTGGTCCCGCATTTTTGCTTTTAGTCGAGTTTGTTCAGCTTTACTGTAATGCGCTCGGACTCGGCTGGAGGGAAGTGAAGTAATAAGCAACTTTAAGTATCGAGTGATAAAACAGATCTTTCTAGAAACTATGTAACCATCATCTCGACTGTTGGGTATTTTTTTCCATTCAGATGGAGTTACAAATTCGAATTGGGTTGCAGTATTTGGTGAGATAGATTGACGAGCTCGTTTTCAAAAAGCACTGATGACACATTAACGTTTTAAACATCGCAAATTAAAACATACATGATATTACCTTTTCCGAATCAAGGTCGAGACTCTAATCCATATCGTAAACATATGTATTCTACAAGCTTGTCTGGGTGACGCTTAATTACTTTAAAATTTATTGTACTATGCTGCGGAAAACTGGAGCTCCCAAATGCGATCTTTTCTGTGGGTCCTGAAGCGTTATGAAAAACTATCGAACACTATCGATAGTATAGGGCTACCATCGATGGCGGCTCGATAGCGCCCAACCATCGATAGTGACGATAGTACATTGCATGTAGTACATTGGATACATTGAGTAGTCCATTGCCACCAAGAAATAGTATAATTTTAATAAAAATTGGCTTTGATGGACAAATGTGGTACGCCCCAAGATGCCCTGAACTAAGAGTATTTTAATGATATGATCTGTTTTTTGGTTTTTGGTGCTTTTAGGAAAAAAGTTTTGATGTTTTGTTTCTTTCTGCTTTTGCCAGCGATTAAATTTGTAATTTTTGTTTGGTTTGTGTTTGTGAAATGAAATATTTTTTGTGGATAAATGACAGGAATTTGGAATTTTATTATAATATTTTTTTCGTTGTTTCTTTTTTTGTTTTTTTTAGCTTTGTTGTTTTTTTTTTTATTTAACTGATTTGATTTTTAGTATGTTTTGTTTAATTTCTTTGGGATTATTTTTTTTTTTTTTTATTTGTTTTTTTTTCTGTTTTTTTTTTTTTTTTTTTTTGGAAGCATTTTACTAATAAAATTTATTTCTTAATTTTGGTGAAGCTTGTTTTACCCTAAATGTTGTCAATGTTGTTCTAGGCAATTGCTAGTACAAATTTGCCTATAAACCGCGAACCAAGTATCCGTTGACAAAACTGAAAACGCAGATCTGTATATTATTAGATCTGGTTTATGGCCTATGTGAATTGAGTTGTGGATAAGAATCTAAGAATGGTACTCCAACTCGCGCTTTTAAAGATATTCAAAAATTAAGGTTTACCTTCTACAAGAGGTACCTTAATCGATTGCACGATTGAAGTTAATTTTTATACTCTGTACCGAAGGTACATCATATCAACAGCAGAGTCGATATAGTTCCGTCGTCGACGTCCGTCCGTATGAACAAACAAATCTCAGAGATGGTAAGAATCGAGGTTTGAATGTATGGGACAAATGCTTCTTATACTTGCAGGCAGATCAAGTTTATTTTTCAATTTTTGCCGACGACCCCTCCCGCCACGCAATTTTGAAATAACGTCATATCTCCCACAGTTTTCTAGATAGATGATTTTTACCTCCAACCAATTATTTATCAATTTGCGAAGGATTATATAGGGGATGGGCGGGCCGCTCGCGTTATGATTAAATATGCCTTGAATTACTGGACATTTTCTTCAAAAATGAAGAAAAAACTCGGAAAGCCAAAAACATAATTTTAAAAATTTCCAAAAAAATTCCCCATTAATTCTCTTCTTTCCCCCTCTTGTTTTCCAGCTACAAGACGGAGTTGTGTCGTCCCTACGAGGAGGCTGGCGAGTGCAAATATGGTGAAAAGTGTCAGTTTGCCCATGGTGCTCACGAGTTGCGCAATTTGCAGCGTCATCCCAAATACAAGACCGAATACTGTCGCACATTTCACAGCGTTGGCTTCTGTCCGTATGGACCGCGTTGCCATTTTGTGCACAATGCGGATGAGGCACGTGCCCAGCAACAAGCGGCAGCCCAGGCGGCCAAGTCAAGCCAACAGCAGCAGCAGCAGCAGCCGCAGCAGCAGCCGAGCTACCAGAAGCCCGCTCCGTTGAGCAGCCAGAACAGCATCAACCAGCAGCAGTACTTCCTGCCGTTGAGCCCACCGCTAAGCATGAGCACTGGATCGGATCGTGAATCGCCCACCGGTTCTTTGTCACTGAGTCCCACCAATTCGCTGACCAATTTCCCATTCCACGATACACTGCCGCTCCAGGCGCCGCATGCCTATCTAAGCATGGCCGCTGTCACCGGCAACAACAACAACAACAGCAACAACTCATCAGGCGGCTCATCGTCCGCTTCGTCCACCTCATCGGCATCTGGTCTGGCGCCAGCCACCCCGCCCGAGAGTCCCAATGCACCCATCTCGCCGCTGCACACACCGCCGCCCTATGACCAGACCAACGGGAGCAGCAGCAACAGCAGCAGCAGCGAGGAGACGGCACGCCTGCCGGTGTTCAATCGACTGAGCTCCGCCGTGGAGGCCTATCAGCAGCATTCCAATCTGGGTCTCTAGAGCCAAGGCGGCCGCCACCCACCCCTGCAATATTCAGCCAATCAATCAAGTTAAACTTTGACAAAATCTCAACAACGACTACTCCTAAAAATTCATCAAATGCCCCTCCCATTGAGGCCCTCCAAAGCAAAAAAAAACGAACGAAACACAACAAAGAAAGTGAACAGTGTGATTTCTTTTTTTTTTAATTATTACTCGTTACTCGTTACTCGCCACTCGTCAAAACAGGGCCCACATTTTCGTTGCTGCATTTAATCCGTTTCGCACTTTAATTAGTTTAGTAGATCGTGTCGTGTCTTCCAAACAGCAGCGAGTGAATCGAACAGAAAAACCTTGTGTACATATATATATATATATATAGAATATGGACGATAATATATATATAGAAAGCGATTGATATACCTCTTCAAAGCACAACAACAACAACAACAACCACAGACCAGGCAAAATTATGTTATCAATCTGAAAATTGATTTTTTTTTATATAATTTGGTTTAATTATTATGAATTGAAATGCTGATTTTTAACCCATAATTTATTTTCATATCTATGCATACAATTAATGTTAATAATTTATGAAACAAACCACACACACACACACACACACACACACATTTTTGACCATTGATAATTTTATGTTTTTTTTTTTTATATATATATTAGCCGTATATACTTATGCTATATACAAACCGATAACTTTGTTTATTATATATTATTTACCTTATTTATTTTACAAACTATATTTTTTTTCAATTTTTGGGTGCAGTTATATAATTTTTAGTGTTATGAAACGAAAACAACAACAACAACAACAACTATATTTATATATCAACTATTTATATACAAATATATTAACGACGAATCAAAGTTGAGCTGTATACAAACAACAACAAAACAACCACAAAAATGTAAAAAAAAAAAACAAACTCAAAAAGCAAATATTTAAATTATTTCTTCAGCCTTGTGCTCAATTCCACTTCCGTCAAATGTAAGCGAGAGTGGAATTGAGAACAAGACTGCATACTATTATATATGCATATAGTTTTTGACAACAGAGTTTTGGGTCACAGAGATCTTTAAAAGTGGAAATTGTGTGAAATTTAATCCCCAATACTCCCCCCCCCCCCCCACACAAACATAGAAACTACATTTCAATTTCTTCCGCTAAAGGTGCAGACTCTGGAAGGAGAGGACTAGTTAGTGAGAGTCAAAAACGGAAAAACCTCTTATTAGTTAGGCAAATAATTTGTGCAAATTTCAAAGATGGCAAATAAAACTATAACTATAGTTTCAAGCTTAAAAAATTTTGCTACTTTCCATCAAAAATTTGCACAAATTATTTGCCCAAAAGCTTGTCAAAGTCTAGTAAAGTTTATTTGCAAAATGAAATTGTCATTATATAAATATCTTTCAGTTTTAGAACGATTCAAATATCCCCTAAAGGAATTAAAACACTTGTCAAAAAACAGGCAAACTTTTATTAGTTAGGCAAATAATTTGTGCAAAATTTTCAAGTAGGCAAATGAACCTATAACTATAGTTCCAAGCTTAAATAATTTAATCAAATTTGTATCAAAAAAGTTTGCTAGTTTCCATCAAAAATTTTGCACAAATTATTTGCCCAAAGGCTTGTCAAAGTCTAGTAAAGTTAATTGGATCCAAAATTTGATCAATATTCACACCTGTTCTACTTTCCGTATTAGAACAATTCAAATATCCCCTAAAGGAATTAAAACACTTGTCAAAAAACAGGCAAACTTTTATTAGTTAGGCAAATAATTTGTGCAAAATTTTCAAGTTGGGCAAATAAAACTATAACTATAGCTCCAAACACAAAGAATTTGATGAAATTTGTATCAAATAAGTTTGCTAGTTTCTATCAAAAATTTGTGCAAATTATTTGCCCAAAGGCTTGTCAAAGTCTAGTAAAGTTAATTGGCAAAATTTGATCAATATTCATACCTGTTCTACTTTCCGTATTAGAACGATTCAAATATCCCCTAAAGAATTAATACACTTGTCAAAAAACAGGAAAACTTTTTATTAGTTAGGCAAATAATTTGTTTTAATTTCCAAGATTGCAATTAAAGCTATTACTAAAGCTCCAAACCCAAACAATTTGATCAAATTTGTATCAAAAAAGTTTGCTAGTTTCCCATCAAAAAAATTTGCAAAAATTATTTGCCCAAAGGCTTGTCAAAGTCTAGTGAAGTTAATTGGCCAAAATTTGATCAATATTCATACCTGTTCTACTTTCCGTATTAGAACGATTCAAATATCCCCTAAAGGAATTAAAACACTTGTCAAAAAACAGGCAAACTTTTATTAGTTAGGCAAATAATTTGTGCAAAATTTCAAAGTTGGCAAATAAAACTATAACTATAATTCCAAACCCCAAGAATTTGATCAAATTTGTATCAAAAAAGTTTGCTAGTTTCCATCAAAAAATTTGCACAAATTATTTGCCCAAAGGCTTGTCAAAGTCTAGTGAAGTTAATTGGCAAAATTTGATCAATATTCATACCTGTTCTACTTTCCGTATTAGAACGATTCAAATATCCCCTAAAGGAATTAAAACACTTGTCAAAAAACAGGCAAACTTTTATTAGTTAGGCAAATAATTCGGGCAAATTTCAAAGATGGCAAATAAAACATTTGGCCCTGTTTCGACATCCGAGTCGATTTTCGTGTAAACGTACGTATTTCGAGTGCAAGTTGTATAAAAGTAAATGTAAGTGACAAGCCAATCTGTGAATACTAGATTCCGGCATGCTTTTCTCTCGAATTGTTGCAGTCGGTTTCAGCTGCTCAAACAATTCCGAGTTTTGTTATCCCTGATCTAGTAGGCGTAATTTTTCTTCTCACCTTCTATACAACGTTATTTAACTCGACTGCGAAATTCTAACGTTTACACGAAAATCGACTCGAAATTCGGAACAGGCCCGTATATCTATAATTCCAAACCCAAAGAATTTGATCAAATTTGTATCATAAAAGTTTGCTAGTTTCCATCATTTTTTTTTTCAAAGTCTAGTGAAGTTAATTCGCAAAATTTGATCAATATTCATACCTGTTCTACTTTCCGTATTAGAACGATTCAAATATCCCCTAAAGGAATTAAAACATTTAAACACTTGTCAAAAACAGCAACTTTTATTAGTTAGGCAAATAATTTGGCAAATTTCAAAGATGGCAAATAAAACTATACTATAATTCCAAACCCAAAGAATTTGATCAAATTTGTATCAAAAAAGTTTGCTAGTTTCCATCAAAAATTTTGCACAAATTATTTGCCTATGTGAACATGGCTTTAAAACAGGCTTGTCAAACTTTAGTAAAGTTAAATTGTGAAATAAGTTTATTAAATATTCAAACCTGTTACCGTTTGCCGTATTCAAAGGTCGGAATGGTTTAGATATCTCCCAAAGGAATTAGAACACTTGTCAAGAACAGACAAAAACTTTTATTAGTTAGGCAAATAATTTGTGCAAACTTTAAAGATTGCAGATTTTGCAGTACCTAAAACTATAACCACAAATATTTATTATTATGGACCAAATTTTTGATGGAAATAAGCCCACTTTTAATTATAATTTGAGCAAATAAGAGTCAAAAAGTTAGCTTAAAATTTCGGCAAATTATTTGCCTATGTAAAATTGGCTTTAATAACAGGCTTGTCGAACTTAAGTAAAGTTAATTGGTTTGTTTCCGTATTCCAACAATCGGAATGGTTCAGAAATCCCCTAAAGGAATTAGAACACTTGTTGAAAACTCTTATTAGTTAGGCAAATAATTTGTGCAAATTTCCAAAATAGCAGATTTTACAGTACCTAAAACTTTAATTATGTTTCCGAACGCAAATAATTATTATGAACCAAATTTTTGATGGAAATAAGCCCACTTTGAATTATAATTTGATCAAATAAGTGTCAAAAAGTTTGCTTAAAATTTGGGCAAATTATTTGCCTAGGTGAAAATTGGCTTTAATAACAGGCTTGTCGAACTTAAAGAATAAACATTAAATTTGTTTCCGCTTTCAACAATCGGAATGGTTTCAGATATCCCCTAAAGGAATTAGAAAACTGGTTGAAAACTCTTATTAGTTAGGCAAATAATTTGTGCAAATTTCCAAAATAGCAAATTTTACCGTACCTAAAACTTTAATTATGTTTCCGAACGCAAATAATTATTATGAACCCAATTTTTGATGGAAATAAGCCCAATTTTAATTATAATTTGATTAAATATCAATCAAAAAGTTTGCTTAAAATTTGGGCAAATTATTTGCCTAGGTGAAAAATTGGCTTTAATAACAGGCTTGTCGAACTTTAGTTTGTTTCCGTATTCCAACAATCGGAATGGTTCAGAAATCCCCTAAAGGAATTAAAACCCTTATTGAAAACTCTGATTAGTTAGGCAAATAATTTGTTCAAATTTTAAATTGCAGATTTTACATACCTAAAATTTAATTATGTTCCCCAAATAATTATTTGCCTGACCAAATTTATTGATGGAAATAAGCTATATATTTTAATTATAATTTATTTTCAAATAAGAGTCAAATTTTATAGTTTTTAAAAATTTGGCAAAAAAGTTTGTTTAAAATGGGCATTATTGGGTAAAATTGGCTTTAATAACAGGCTTGTCAAACTTTAGTTTGTTTCCGTATTCCAACAATCGGAATGGTTCAGAAATTCCCCTAAAAGGAATTAGAACACTTGTTGAAAACTCATAATAGTTAGGCAAATAATTTGTGCAAATTTCCAAAATAGCAGATTTTACAGTACCTAAAACTTTAATTATGTTTCCGAACGCAAATAATTATTATGACCCAAATTATTGATGGAAATAAGCCCACTTTTAATTATAATTTGATCAAATAAGAGTCAAAAAGTTTGCTTAAAATTTGGGCAAATTATTTGCCTAGGTAAAATTGGCTTTAATAACAGGCTTGTCGAACTTTAGTTTGTTTCCGTATTCCAACAATCGGAATGGTTCAGATATCCCCTAAAGGAATTAAAACACTTGTTGAAAACTCTTATTAGTTAGGCAAATAATTTGTGCAAATTTTCAAAAATGCAGATTTTGCATTACCTAAAACTTTAATTATGGTTCCAAACGCAAATAATTATTATCAGCTGTGCTCCGGCTTTCACTTACTTTTGCGATTTGCGATTTCAACGAATTCGTACGAATTTCATTATAAGTGCTCCCAAATTCGCAACTTTTTGTTATCGATTCTATTTCATTCCCAATTCGTTCTGCAACACATTACGTGGCAAAAGCAGCTGTATCGACAAACTTATTGGTTATCGCCCTAGCCAAATCGAAATTTGTTGTTGTCAAAAGGTATTTTGCTGCTTGTGCAATTTTCAGAGGGTTAGGAAAAAATTGTTTAAGACAAGAATTAAATTCAAATTGTATAAGAGAGTCCACAAAACCAATCTAAAATAGTCACAGAATATTACAAAAATTGGTTCATAGAAAAGCAGCTCTTATATCCAGCGACATTTCCTATTTACTTTTCAATTCACGGACTCATACGTCGCCGGTTTTATATCGGCCAAATTTAGCAATTTGCGAATTTCGGAGCAACTACTTTTGCGATTGTGGCCGTCTGTGGCCCAGTGGTTAGTGTGCTGCTTACACATACGGTCACCTTCACCAGCTTAGTGGCGCCAGCTGTGAAGTATTGTAACTAGCCATGAAAAAGCAATTTCTCAAACTTTGCCGTTCGGATCCGGCGTTAAACTGTAGGTCCCTTTCTCTTGTGCGAAAAATTTAAAGCACACACGCCAAGAGATTGAGAGAAGCTTGGCTTGGCCCCGTCGAGGAGCTGTATAGCCAGTTTTACCTTACCTTTTGCGATTTAGCGGCGAAATCGTAAAATTTTTGCGAAAGCGAAAATGGGAGCATGGCTGTATGAACCAAATTTTTGATGGAAATAAGCCCACTTTTAATTATAATTTGATCAAATATCCATGAAAAAGTTTGCTTAAAATTTGTGCAAATTATTTGTCTATGTCAAATTGGCTTTAATAACAGGAAATAAATTTGTTAAATTTTCAGACCTGTTCCTGATCGAAATGGTTTACATATTCCATAAAGCAGAGCTCGCAAATAACTGTTGACCGGTTTTCGTTGTCCAAAAATAACTGTTATATACGGACCCTTTGAGCAAAGAGTCAGAGAGTAATCGTTCACCTCGTCTCTTGAATATTTCGGTCTGCGCTCAGAGAACAACCAATTTTCCCAGCGGCGCAAATTGCCATTACGAAATGGGTTACTTCTGCGTTACTTTGCCATCAGTATGAAGGAAATACTCCCATACAATCTGCATTACTTTGCCATATGATTGGCCGCTTTGTAAACGGGCTGCCGACAACCTACATTACTAGGTATTAAGTTTGTAAGACAGAGCCGAACTTCCCATTACGAATGCGTACATTATTTTTAAAATTGTAATGCAGAATGTTCGCAGTCTATTTGTTTTCGGTTACTATCTCTCTAACGAAAATCAGCGATTGTAGTGCCTTACATTTTCGACAGTCGTAATGCATATTTTCGACAGAGCACGTTGAGCTCTGCGCCGCTGGGTTATTGTTGCCCTTTTGCTCTGCTCATTCGCAGAACGTTTGAAGGCGAGTCAAAGAAAATAAAAGTCATTTGTATGCAAGGGTGTGTGCGAATGAGGTGTTCTGAGTAGGGATGTCGAAATATCGATATCGAATACTTGTTGAATATATTTTTGGTGTGTATTTTTATAAGATTCGGCCACAAAAAAGGGGAGATTTTTTGAAGGCATTCTCTTGGATATTACTAGTATTACTGACATTACTAATATCCAAGAGAATGCCCTTAGGAAACCTTCATTTTTGTCCAAAAACCAAAAAAAAGTATTCATAAAAATATCGTCAAAAGTTATTCGATATCGATATTTCGACAACCCTAGTTCTGAGCCACACAAGCCAAACACAAACTAACAAAAAAGAGCGTTTACGTTGAGCCGTTCATTTTTTTTGCTCATCTGCTGACTGTTAATGTGCGAGCGCTCACTTGGATCGCTCTATTGAATGGGCACAACTAGAATAGCTCAACTGAAAACCAAAACAAATGGAAACAAAGTGTTCTGCTCAGAGAGAGAGAGAGAGAGAGAAAGCGTGCATGTTTTTGTCGGTTATGTTCGTGCGCAGATTTCAAAGGGATAAACGGTTAACAGTTATTGGCGAGCTCTGCCATTAAGGAATTGGAACAGTTGTAGAGAAATGGCAACTGAAAGATAAAACTTAAATAAATACTGGAAAGAGTTTTTAGATTCTGATACGAAAATGGAAACAAATCCGTTTAGTTTTTTTCAGAACTTTAAATAGGGTCATAAAATACCTTAAATATTTCGATTCGTTTTTCCTAAAATATTATAAAAAGAAACTATATTCGTTAAACTTTGCTCAAAAAGTAATAATACAAACTTAAACAAAAAAACTGTTAAATATTGTTTTAAAAAGACGGCGGATTTTGTATATTTTTAAATAGATAGATATCCTCTTCCAATCAGTCATGTAGTGTTTAAAAATCTTTGTTCAATAACATTTGAAGTTACTTAACAGACCTTGTATAAAAAGTTTGAATTCCACCAGCTTTTCTTTAGAAAAACATCTAACTAGTTCAATTCACAGTCCTAGCTAAATAACTGATTTTAAATGGGAGTTAAAAAGTGATTTATTATTATTATTATTATTAATCGATATTTCGATACTAAATTTTCTAAATTTAAGTTCAAAAGTGCAAATAAATAGCATTGTCAGTATAATTGACTTTAAGAAATATTCACTCTATTTATCGGAAACCTGCAATATTTAAGCATTCTCTTAAAAAAAGGTATAAATGGATCAAAAGGAAGCGAAAATCAATAGAAATCAACAATGTATCTCTTAAAAACAGATTCCCATGTGTTGTACAAATCGAATTCAACCCAAAAACGACACATTTCCCATGGGTTCCCATGGAAGGGAAGAATTCTGACTAAAAAAATCTAGAAAAATGTCATAATTGATCATAAAGCTGGGGTCTTTCTCAGTTCTTTACTAGCCTTTGACAAGCTCAGCTGTTTAAAGTGTTTGAAGTTACTCAAATTGCTCAGTTATTCATCATCTTGACAAAATTAGTTCTTC
Source organism: Lordiphosa stackelbergi (assembly GCA_018904235.1). Lineage (NCBI taxonomy): Eukaryota > Metazoa > Arthropoda > Insecta > Diptera > Drosophilidae > Lordiphosa > Lordiphosa stackelbergi. The sequence goes on from JAEIFU010002577.1 coordinate 37,547, forward strand.
TTAGAGAGGGTCACTTAAAACTTAGCAAAAATCTGCACCTTTACCCACCCCCATCCCCCCACCTTCTTTGCTCAACAACTTTACACATTTCAAACTAAAAAAACAAATATTTATTGTATGTCACATTTGTTGTAAATTATTGAAAATCGAAACTTAAATACAAAAAACAAGCAAAATGTGGGAAAATTCTCAAAGTGCCTTATCATTAATTTTATACAAACACACAAAAAACAAACAAAACTTATGTATAGTTTTATTTTATTATATCTTTTTTTTCGTTTTAGCAATGGCAAATTTATATTATTATTATTATTATTATTAATTATTGTATTTATTCGGAGTTTTCTTTACCTATTTACCACTTTTTTCTATTTAGTTATTAGATGCTACCTTAAATGGAGTTTGTTCTTCCAACGAAATGTTGTGGCCTTATACAAAAATGTACCCCAAGTCTTCCTACAAACCCCCCCCCAAACACTCCTTTGGTAAACAGCGAAATGATGTACTAAAGTAATGCCAGTTTTATATATAAATATTTCTTAATTTATACACACTTCTATGTACAAAACACACACACCCACAACGGAAAAACCGAAAAGACAAAGCAACAAAAGCAACAAAATTTCTTATCTAATTCTTATTATTATTTTATTTTATTTTATAATCATTAGAGATGATCGAACTGTGTACATGAATTTTTGTTAATGCTGAAACATGCTGAAAATGCTTCCATTAGACACAAGAAATGTGCGTATTTTTTATATAATTTTTATATAATTAGTAAATTAAAAAACAAACCAACAACAACAAAAAAAAAAAGGAAAAACAACGTGAAGAAAAACCATTTTAGTTTAGTTGGCGAATTTTAAGTTGAATAGAAATACAAATAAAAACGTTAAAAAATCAAAAACATGTCTATGGTGTTATTTTATTGAAGCAAACGAGATGGCCCCTGGGGAACGAATGCTTGCCGAAGTCATGCTTCGCTGTGTGTTAGAGAGAGACACGAGTCACATTTTCCCGCTCTCTTCTTGGGGGATCGCTGCTTTAAAGCAGACAAAAAGTGAGAGTGTATTAGTCGCTTCGAACTCTGTCGAGTGAGTGACGCCTTTCTGCTCTTTTGGTCTCAGCTTCGGCAAGAGTTCGGGTAAGGTACATGTGAATAGCGAAATGTTTTCGCCCCCGGGAGAGCAACCAAGGGCCATCGCTGCTTTAAAGCAAAGAAAAATGGCCAAATCCTCCTTGATTTGTCCAAACAGGAACTTGAGAACTCGTTAGAACTCATTTACTCATTTTAAAGTAAACTTGCAGACCATTTGCCTTATTTTCAGAGCTCTTTTACACTTTAAGAAATTGCCAAGTTCACCTGCTGTTTGTTCCAGTTGTTTTTTGGAAGTTACAGAAAAATAAGCAGAAAATTTCCCTTTTTTAAATTGCTTGTTATGGCATTTTAATGAATTTTCAGAGTCAAGTTGGTTTCTGAATTTGCCCTAAAAAGTAGGCAATGAAATTGGCCCCGATTGCCCCCAAAATCAGGCAATGCTTTTTTACAGTTGCAAAATGGCGGCTCCTAAAAGTAAGCAATGCATTTTTGTTCTGCAGCTCCTACGCAACTCAAACAGTTTGAATTTATAAAATTTGTATTGACTGCATTTGGGGTGAAGACTAAAAATCACTTTGACTTTTCACTAAGGTGAAAAGCAGTGTTTAAAAACTTCGACAAGTTTTAATTTTATGACTGCTGCTTAAACTTCTGATTTGAAAATCTCAGTAGTCGGCGTCAAATCAAAATCAGAAAAACGAAAATTGTAACTTAGGAAATCAAAGCAGCAGTCGGCTCTTTAAAAGTTTTCATTTGATTGACTGCGACTTTTCGAATTATTGTAAGTCTATGAAACAGTCGATGAAATCTTCGACAGTCGACTCTCAGTGCTTTGATTCTGAACAACTGTGTGACGGCCCATATCCTAACTTTAAAGTACAAGTAGGAAACTGCTTTGACGCCGACTACTAAAATTTTCAAATCAGAAGTCTATGCAACAGCAGCGTTTTCAAATTAGAGAAAAACTTGTTGATCAGTTAATCAAAATTTTACACAACTTTTGCTGCTGTGAGTAAAGCAATTTAAACACTGGTGAAAAGCAGCTAGCAGAAAGCTTGTTATTTTTTTAACCATTGCTTACTTTTAGAGGCAACAATTTAATAAATTTGTACCAACTTTGTATGGCTCTGCTTTGGGGGGGCGACTAATTTGAACCAAAGACACTTCATATTAGATACCGCATCACATACAAATATTTTTATTGGGATCCAATGTCAGGTCCCAAGATAAATCGTTCTTTGCGTCACATGTGTCATCTATAATATCTATACATTTTTGCTCTCTGTCGTATAGCTAATTTAGAAAACGTATAGCTAAATTTCAATATATGTTTCCTCGTACAGGCAGCGAGAAGCACAAATTTGCATCCAATGTCACCAAAAACAATCGTTTTTTGTTTGAATGTATCTAATATCACAATAAATCTTTGCTAGCAGGCAAGCTTGTAGTTTTATTATCATTGCTTACTTTCAGGGGCAACTTTAATAAATTTGAACAACTTGTATGGCCTGCTTTTAGCGGGGGGGCGACTAATTTGAACCAACACCTACAATTACCCCTACTATTTTGCAGACAATTAATAGGCTAAGACAAGATTCCAGCCATTACATGTACAAACCATCATTCTCATTGAATCTGAAAAGATTGTTCCCGTCAACAACCACAAAATATTATCTAAAACCTGTAAAACAACCTTTCTATCTACCCCTATATCTTCTTGAGAGACTCCACTTCAGAACTTCAAAAAGATAAAGAATATGTTTAGTTTTTACTTTCTTCTCTTTTCCCTTTCCCTTGAATCTGTCGAATAAAACACCTTGTTGTACATTTGTTGTATTTGTTTTTTTTTTTATTTATTTTTATTTTTTGTTTTGTTTTGTTTTAGTATGTTGTATTTAATTTTATATTGACCTATTTTTGTAAACCCACAACTTAAGGCATAAAGTTACAAACTAAAACTTAGGTGCTACGACATCATTTATCAATTATCAATTTATCAGCGATCATTCCCGCTCTGCTCTAGACCTATTCATATACACACATACATAATACATACCCCCCCTTCGCAATATCTCCTATATTATATATATATATATATATATATATATCTATCTTATTATTTCCTATTGTTTATTGTGTATTATTTATATTTTTTTCTTTTCATCTTGAAACGTAAGAAGATTACTTTCTCTTTCTGCTGCTGCTTGCTGCCTGCCTGCCTACCATACCACTTGCCTGCCCACCAAGCTTCATCTATCTCAGATCTATTATTGCAGCTTTAAAATTCGGTTATTTAAATATTATTATATATTTATATATATATATATATATATAAAAAGAAAGTGCCGGCCCAAGGAGCGTGTTTGGATGGTGTGGTGGTTTGTTGTGAGTGTTGTGAGGATGTATGAGATGGGAGTGTACATTTCCACCAAAGCCAACCACCATCTATGATTTTCCTCTCATTTAACTTGCGTTTGTTATTTTGTTATGCCTATTATGTGGTTGTTATCTATTTACATATACCATATACATATATATATATTTAAAAAACATATCACAAAAAAATACCTTCATGCTCTTAAAGCTTAAATGTTTACTGTTTTACACTTCCTCTCAGCAACCCTTCCCCTTTTTCAAATAAATAGCATAGTAATTTATTATACGTTTCAAGTATATATAATATATTTTATATATATATATATATGGACTATTAATATTTTGCAAGTTTATTTATTTTTTTGTT
>JAEIFU010002578.1:0-41376 GCA_018904235.1 Lordiphosa stackelbergi
TTTTAAGAAATTTATAAAAAAAAATTTTTTTGAGCCGATCTTTCTTGAAAATTGTACGGCCAGTTTCGGATTCTGGTGTCTGAGAGCATTAATTGAATAGTTTCGGTTCATGATTTGGCTTAAAGGTTTCGAAAAACTGTACCGAAGCGGTTCTCTGATTTAAGTAAGCGTTGCTAAAAGCAAGGACAGCTCCCTTATGCGAAATGATAATAATTTTTTAACCCATTAAACCGAAAACAAATTCTGTTTCAGACTAAAAGTGGTGTTCACTCTATTCCTGCTCTAAGTTGCTTAAGCCAAACAATAGTTAACTCATCAGCTACGCTCAGCAATTATGAAGCCCGAGCAGTGAAACGTTGTTAATTTATTTCTAAATATACCGCCCAAAGGTCCGTCTCTTTCTCACTCTGTGTCTGCCTCTGTCTGGTTATTAACTTATCGCCTCTAAACTATTTTAAACACACTTACCCCCGGCACACAGGCTGCACAACGGGCAGGTTTCAACTTTAGTTTATAAAATGTTTGTCCTCTTTGAAGCTATCAAAATTGACCCTTTGGCGCGTGTGTTTGGTTTATGTACGTGTGATTAAATTTTGTCGCTTTTAAAGCCACGCCTCTTGCGGTTCCACAGAGGACGAAAGTGAAAATTAATGCCAAAACCTGAGGCGGTTTTTGATATTGAAATTAGTGCAGGGAGTCAGTTAAGGGGCGTGGCTGTGCCGGTTTTAATGAAATCGTTACCAAAAATGATTTACATAAACGATTTTAGCTAAGGGCCGCATAATTGTTATTGGCAGTGAAAGTGGTGAAACTTTCAACCCTGCTGACCGATTTTCCCCTACCCCCGTCCTGCTTTTACTTACATATTTTCAATTTCATGCCTAAGCCACACAAAAAGAAAACGGAAACCTTATTAGTTTCTGCCTTGTCATTTTATTGAAGCAACAAAAATGATAATTTCCATCATCGCCCTCCCGCACACACACACACACACAACAAAAGAATCCTTCCCATATTCAATGAATGCGCATGAATTTCAATTTCGTTTTCCTGGCCATAGGATTTGCACTCTCTATTGGTTAATGATCAAACGCATTTGTCTGCCGAGGTCTGGGGTAGTTATAAGGATTTGGTCTGTAAATATGCCTTTGGCTTTTGGGGTCCCTTTTTCCTTGGATAACTGATACCTTGGTTATTGCCTTGGGTTACTCAAACTTTTTTGTTAGACATGTGATATGGTTCCTTTTTTTTGTTGGTTAGGTTGTCCATTAGCGCCCTTGCTGCTTGTTTGCCAGTGTTGAGTAATTGGATTAGATTACCTTGATAAAAAATTTCGTGGCTGCGGTTGCCTGTCAAGCGTGATTGATGGATGAGGGGATTGACAATATGCTTTCTCCAGGAATTTTATTAAATTCTTTTTTATTTTGGAAACTGTTTTGGTATATCGAAACTTCCCTTAACCTGGTAGTGGGGTGGGTGTGTGCGCCATAATAATTTTCTGCATCATATCTGCAAGGCTATTAAATTCACATAAAAAATCGTGTTGCTAGCAAGCATTTTCCCACGCACATTTCACTGCCTTTTGGCGCTAGAAGCATCCAATGGTAAACTCATAAAAATTTATGACTGCAATAATCTGACTTTCGCACGATACACTTTTCTGTGTCATGAAAATTATGAAATAAAAAAGTAAAATTCAAATGATTCCTTTAAGGCTTTAAGTTGTAAAGGGCAGAGTCAACTTGTTATCAACTCAGTCCGATCTGCTGTCGAGTTATCAACGAGAGATGCTTAATTTAGTTGCCAGTCCCTCAGGTCCCCAAGCAAGTGTAATAATTTGTTGTTATTATCTCTGGCTGGTGTAGGAGGCGCACAAGTAAAGACAATGCCATACACATTGGCCCAGTTCCAAGGTTCTAGTTTGCATGGGCATTTATCTGCTGCTCCTGTCTTGTGTGTGTGGCAACATAATGAGCGCATTACACGCCATGTGGCACTTGTCCCCTTTGCTATCTGGGCAACACTTTGGCGCATCGCCTGCGTTCAAGACATAAATTTCAAGGACATACGCGTGTTGAGAGTTTAAGCAAGTTGAGAAGACTCGCGCTTCTGCTATAAATTACCAGCCTAAGAGTAGGCAACACTTTTTTGCAGTCGAAGGTGTTTGGCCCAGAAATGAAAGTAGATGGCAAGGGTAAGGCAGAATTTTGCTGAAAGTGTACCAGGTTGGGTTATATAGTAATCAGCTTTCACCATTATAAAATTGCGATTTCTTAATTTTCAAAATTGTTGTAGTTTAGTTTATTGGTTAAAACTAACAAAGTGTGAACCAGATACAAAATCAACTTCAGCTTCATCATTTTTCTAAAATTTCTACACTTTCCAGCCAAATTTTTTTTTAAGGCCTGTATCCAGCACTGCGAAAAATTCTTGCCAGGAATTTGTTTTTTTTTTTTTTTTTGGAACATAACCGTGCACCTAAAAGGTGGGATGTCACTCTGAACAATCTGTTAGCTATGTTAAGCACTATTAACTATTTGAATTTAAATAAATTTAAAAAAAAAAACAAATAATATTTTCTGCAGGAAGCATGCTGCTCGGAGTATGTGCTACATACTTTACACTTGGGGATGATAAACCGATGGCATGACACTTTGCAGAGTGTACCGTATGGCACAAAACATCACTGCAGCATGTTGTTAACAGCTCCATTGGCCTTTTAGTCCTAGTAGCGGTTTATCTGGGCGATCCCGTTATGGGGTATGGCATGATCCACTGCCCTCAAGAAACCAGAGTCTTCTATGTGGGCCATACAACTATATACCGCGGTGTGCACACCAGCAGGAATCATGACCAATTGGTGCACCACTCCAATAGATTTGCCTATGATCTGGCGACACACAGATGAAGAAGGCGTCTTAAACGCCGACATCTTTCCGACCTTTGTGTCTATGGGCAGCGTCCCTCTGGCGGCCTCATCAATTTGTCATAAGTGTGCCTTTGGCACCATCCCCTATTAATCTTTGCACGCAGATGGTTCCCCAGCCAGATGACAGCTCATAATAAAAAAATATAAAAGCATTCTCCCCAAAATTTTCGCTCATCACATCCAAAATAATTGTTGGCAATATATTCCTGCGCTGTGTATCAGCTGTTCTCTCCATCCACACACGCTATCGATATGCCAACTATCGATAAGAAATAGGGTTGTCGAAATATCGATATTGAATACATTTTGACGATATTTTTATGAATACTTTTTTTTGGTTTTTGGACAAAAAGGAAGGTTTCTTAAGGGCATTCTCTTGGATATTAGTGGCATCAGTAATACTAGTAATATCCAAGAGAACGCCTACATGAGCACCCTAATATTTTGTGGCCGAAACCAACAAAAATACTACACCAAAAATTTATTCAACAAGTATTCGATAAATTTAATGAACGTTTGCTCAACAATATCTTAAGTTCATGGTGTTGATGGAAGGGCAAATATGCTTTTTCCTTTTTCCGGGGGGATATTTGTGTGTCTTTTAACATATTTATCGCGAATTTTATGCTCATTATCATTTTTGTTAGTTCAACCACCACCAAATCCAATTTTTGGCGTTTGTGTACATGGGCTTTGGTATTGTCGATGAATTTGCTGCTCGAAATTTAAAAATTAATGTCAATTGCTTAGTACTTAGTACTCAGACAAACTAAATCGATTTAGCTGGGTGTCAACTCCATATAAAAAAGGGTGTCGGAAAGCTTTCGTAAAATTCCGACAGGCCTCCTACGCTCGGTCGAACTCAGACAAACTAAAATTTCCGTTCATACCCATCGGAAATCTCGTAGTGCCGCTAACTTGACAGCAGAAAAAATTGTTTGTAATTTTTCCGACACCCACCCGTCGGAATGTCAGCAGCAAAAGCTCGACAAAAATCGTCGATTGGCATAATTTGAAACCAATGGTAAGATTTTGCATTGCCCATGACTTCTGCATTCCATATATCCTACAAAAATCCCTAAATATTTGCAAAAACAATTAACTAAATTCAAATGCAAGCAAATCAGCGCAGTATGACCGTTTCACATTTGGTGGTATTTTGATGAAGGGTGGTGTTTTGGCGTTGAACAGTCACACTGCATCGTCCGCTGGGTAACCCATCGGAATAAGTTGTCAATTTAGCTAGCGGACGGTTTAGTTTGTCTGAGTACTAAGCTTAAAGTGTAAAAATGATTATCAAGTCTGCAAATCGACGATCACCTAACGTTATTTTGTCATATATTCTAAATATTTGGATTTCTTACGCTAGCTTCTGTGCAAGCCGTTTTCAATTCTTTTTCCTGCCACCTTAATATATAAAATAAAAAAGTTTTTCTGCCACTACTTAGTATGATGAGGAACATATGCAATCATTCTGCTCCAAGATGTTAGATGTTGCTCAGTGGAAATAGCCTATTAAATGCAAAAACTTTTGTCATATGTTTGGGACCAGCATGCGCTGTACGCTATGTATTTTTGTAAATTTGACTTTGAGTTGTGATTTGTTTGATGGGCTGCAGAGAAATTTTTTAAAAGGAGAAATTTATAAAATAATTATAAAAATTTATATTTATTTATTTTTTTTTTTTTTTTTATAATAATGCAGTATAAGCAATTTACATAGGCTACAGAGAGCGCCATCTCTTAGTGTCAGGTTTGCTGTTCAGCCGCCTTTAGAATTCACAGGCGGTTATTGCACCGCTAGAGAGAAAAAGGCAGCTAAACAATTTTTTTATAATATAATCAAGCCCCTTCAGAATTTTCTTTAGAATTGACGCGATCAAATTTTTTTTGTCACACTGTTAGAAGTGGACGAAACAATTGATCCTGCAGGTGAAACAGCTCTGCAACAAAGCTTCTTTCTTTTTAGTGGCTTTTTGTGACTTGTTGATCGGTTACGCTTGATGAAGCTCTTCGTATAACAATTTTATATCACTAAGGAAGAATTAGAATATTTAACATATAAATAAAGTGTTCATTGAAAAATCGAATCACTAGCTAGGGCCAATAATTTGTTACATTGATCATTGTACAACGATCTCCGATTAACTTTAAGAAAAACCAAACAACGTAGCTGAATATATTAAAAATAAGGAACGAGGGCTGCAAATCTACTAAAAATCGGAAGAGGTTCACTTCGGGGTTCGGACCCGCGAAACATTTTGGAGCGGGTTCAGAAGGTAGGTGAAACAAGGAACATGTTCGAACCGGGGTTCAGGAATAATTTTTTTAATCGCTAGTTCGGACAACATTGAATTGGAAATTACTTAAAAATTTTCAGGGCGCACGCACACATGTGACTGAATGATGAACTGACGGCGGAACTTAAGGCTGATCTTGACATATTACACCGCTCCGATCATGCTAGCTATCTATTAAAATCTTTAAAAATCAATTGTAAGCACAATGATAGTTTTTCCAAATCTTTAATACTTTCGAATTTTGAAGCAATCTTTAAATACCCAGAAAACAATCAATGAAGTCGTTTACCGATTTGATATTTGTCACTTTTTAATTATTTTCTTGCTACTTAGAAAGATTTGATTTCTTCTGAAGATGAATATGGTGCAGAATCATTTATGCTTTTATTTATCAGTTCCTTTTGAACAACAACACGTTTATAAGCTTGATTTCCAAGATTCAGTTGTTGAAATTGGGATTGAATTTACGAATTTAGAACGTTTTTCTAAGCACTTTCTAAATATGTACGAATATTTAAGCTTACAAAAACCTGTATGAGTTCATTTACGTGAATTGGAAATTTATTGATTCTAGAACAAATTGAGTAGAAACATATTTTTGAACCGAACCCTTTTCGACTTTTTTTACTCCGGTTCGGGTTCAGGTTCGGCTCAAAAAATTATTTTGCTCCGGTTCAGGTTCTGTAAAGTATAAAGTGTTTGCACGTATAATTAAGCTGATCTACTAAAAGCGTTCCTTAAGTTTTTAAATTATTTGTGGTTAGGTTACCTCCTTTGACTATCAGGAAAAAATAACAGATCTCTTAACTTAATGAATAATGTCTTTTTTTGCATCAGCTCCATATTCACTTTCCGCTCTCTAGATACTATTATCTTGTTGCCTTGTGCCATTATTTAAGCCCCCCCTTAAAATATGCTTTAGGTATACAGAGTATTAATTACTGTAACCATAAAAACCGTTTTGCCAGCCAACGTGCGAATTGTGCACTAACCTCGCCCGGTTCTATTCTTTTACTTTGTGTTACAATTTCGTTGCAATTTTATGGCTCTTCTCGCAGACTTTGGCATTTTCCTTTATAGTCTTGCACATTGTTCTCCATGCATAATAATCAACGAAAAAAGTTGTAGAGCTGCTTTAAAATATTGCTGCATACTTTCAGGCTTAAAACAAATGACGAACTCATGTCGGCGGCGGGCAAAGGCTCATTTGTTTTATGGCCAAATGCTTAGGCAGAACGGCATATGCGGCCTGCTGCTCCCCACCCTCTCACTTCCACTGTCAGGTCTATATGGCCCAGTTATTTGACACGCTTTTTTCAAGCTGGAGACATTTGAGCAAGTTGCCTGAGACTGTCATTCATTATATTGTAAAGGAGGGTGACAGCTGCGTTTAATATGATGTGGCTTTGTTGCGCCCCATAAACACACACACACACACACACACACATTTATCAGCTGCTCCAACAAAGGAATTCTATAATTGCCTGACTAAAAAGTGCTGCCTACTCTGGGTTCTTACAACTTTATTATGATGCGCCAAAAGTTGCAAAAATTAACAACAAACTCGCCCTCCCGCCCCTCATCACGTTTTACCCCTGGCGAAAGGGTCTTAACTGCAGACGGGCAGCCCGCAAAAGGCTGAAAAACAGTTTCAATGTCTGTGCTGTCAGTGTTTATGGTGTTGTGTGCCCTCGTTCAGTGTTTTTCGCGTGGTTCCCCTTCCATCAGCCACACAAAAAAAAAGTGTCTTATTTTGCTCGGCTCTTTTGCAGCTTCCACAGCCTGCTTATGTGTGTGTGTGTGTGTGTGTGTGTGTTTTGGTGTGTCTGAGTGCGAAATGCGTGCTTCCACTTGGTTTGCCGCTTTCATTTGCTGCTGTGCGCCTGGTATGAAATATTTTACGTGTGTGGGTGTATCTCACATATACACCAAAATACAATGAAAAGGCGGCTGTTTATGAGTGTGTGTGTGTGAGTTAGTGAGAGTGTATGTTGCTGGCAACATTTGACTGAGTCTAGGCAACATTTTTGGCCAATGTGAAGTGATGTGAAGTGCTTTGATATCAGAAGGAGGATTTTTGCTTATTACTTGGCAATTTTAAGCGGCTTACGGATGTGAAAATGATTTAGTCAGAAAATTTTCATTACAATGGCAAAGGTGGAATGATTACACTCAGCGAATGGAAGATGATTATCAATATCACAAATAGACGAATGGTAAGCTTAGTTTACCCAAAGTTTATATTCCCAGCCCGTATAATTTATAGAAATAAAGGTTTCAAATGATTTTTCTTTCAAAAATTTATTTCTCACAATGTCCAAAATGTTAGCCGAGTGATTTCCAAACTAAGCATAAGACGCCGCCACTACTTTGACTGGCCAGCTAAGTTAATGGCAGCTATACGATTTATTTATCCGATCCAATTTAGATTAAACTCGCCAAAAATGTTTTGAAACAGATTATATTCCTTACTGGAAAGTATAAAGACTCCACCTTTGAATACCAAATTTTTTCGACTGATCGTTTCCATGGAGTTCGATTTGGATCAAACTTGTCTGGACTAAGTGGCAGCCAATATAGGTATGATGTTTGGAGCATGCCTTGAAAACAAAATTTTTTCAAATTTTCAATTTATCTAGCTAAACTATATTGTTCCGATTAATAAAACATGGTGAAATTATGAAAAGTTATGGAAAACTTATAAATAAGAGGTCGCATAGTCATTCGATCCGACGTTAGTACCAATAAATGGGGTATGTATATGTAAGACTTAGACAAAAAAAGTTTGGTCAAGATTGCTTTAAAGCTGACGGAGGAGATAAGTACGGACGGACGGACAGACGAAAATATATATAATGTAATTTACTAGCTGAACCCGCCGCGATTTTGTCATCGTCCAAGATTACTAAGATATTGTAGCAATTGTGTTGTTTTATCTTGTAGACAGTTTCGAGTTGGTGTTTTCCGTTGGGCCAAATTTCTGTAAATTTTGATGGTTTGCTAATCTGGGTTGTATGTTGGCCGTCATTGCTCATCCAAAATAAGACTTCATGTTATTTTAAATTTTCCTCCTACGCGTTTCGGACACATTTTTGCGCCTTCATCAGGGAGCCTGCATTTATTTGTTTACATTAATTTTCAAAAAACAAAAACATTTCAATAACTTTCATACATACATATATGTTCACTAGACTGAACGTCCCTATATGAAAAATATTTTTTGGAAATGTTCTGTTCCTCAGGGCGCAAAAAATTCGTTATAATTCCTAGTTAACGTTATGAAAAACAAAACTCCGAAATTATAACGTTTAGTACTGGCGCCGTGGGTTTAAAGTTTCTTCATTAAATTTCCATTTCCCCTCTTTCATTTTACTATTTCATTAAAGCAAGCTTTGAGACGACAAAAGTTTTTTTCAACTTAAAAACGGTTGCTGTGCCAGAAACAATCAATGCTGTGCCTTAATTAATACTGCAGGATCGGTATGTGACATACCGTGAGATGAAGTGGTCTTCACCCGGACATTCCAAGTTCCGCTGGCTTTGTTTGCGTGGGATTCTCCATAATTTGACCATTGTCAAGAATAAAATAAAGTGTTGGGTTGTTGGTTAGCGACCTTTCTAACTGTAGAATTTGATGCTTGCTGGCTCAAGGTCGAGGAAAAAACTCAGTTTGTGTTTGTTTCCAATATATTTCGGATGCATATAATTTCGGATAAATAATTGTCCCTGAAGACGGATGCCGATGTTTAGTAAATTTAATCGCTATGCTTTCAAGGTTTTTTACTAATCATGGATATGCATTTGAGCCGAACACCAATCCAAAACTAATATGGCTTCCTCACTGAAGCACATTTTCAAAAAGAGCTATCGTCAACACTGAAAATACAAACTCCTGTCCTCATAATGTCATATGCATCTAATGTTGGTAAGGGTTTAAAGCGAAAATGCAAAAGGCAGTTGTAGTGAGGACAGCACATTACGAGTCATTCCACAAAAGTGAGCAGGCCAAAAATTCGATGCAAACGGCCGGCAAAAAATTAAAATAAATTACAAAAGTATAAGTTAAAAGTAGTTATTCAAATTTATTCATAGAGTGTCTTTTTTGGTATTTGGATAAATGTGTCTGTGCTCTTCAATGCATTGAAGAAGGTGATGCTGATCGTGTTGTGTAATACGCCCATCGAAGTCAAAATTCTGGGCACTTCCGATTGAAAACGGCGCTTTATCAATATTGAACGATCTTCTGTCATCTTCTTCCGACATTCTCTAATGCTTAGAACTAGCTTGTGCCCCAAAGCTTCAGCAGTTGCTTCAAGAATGATAGCGGCAACTCGAGAGCTTATTTCGCATCTGTCCAGTGCGGAGACCAATTTTGGTGTTAGAAAGTTTTTTTTTGTTGATTTGATCTTCTTAGTCTTACGCTTGGGCAGCGTATTTTTTCCTCTTCTTCAAAATCCATTTGATATGGATGGCGACCGCTCCCCACTAGATAGGGACTCTACGTCATCGGACCTCTGTCTTTTAAAAGCAGCATCAGGACTAATTCAATTGAACTTTTTGAAGCAGCATAAAAAATTCCTTCTAAATACTCCATAAAATTCCATTCTCTGTGGCGGAACAACTCTTTATCGCGACCAGCATTCTTTTTGAGAGACTCATATTGATCATCAAGTTTCCTTAAGCTTCTGCACACATTTCTTCCTAGTTTCATGGTAACCTAAATGATTTCAATACACCATCAATTTGAAGGACAGTGCAGGTAAGGCTGTCGCTTAATGAGTATTTTCTCTTATATTTTGCAAAAGAACCGCCAATGCATCTTTTCTAGATGGTAGCTTTGCTGAATCCCCGTTCTTCGCCAATCAAATAAATGCTACTAGAATCCTCTATATCCTGCACTTAGCTTTGCTTAAAATATTTTTTAAAATAGATTTTTAATTCAAGAACAAAAGTTGGCATCTTAAAGGTTACTTCTACGAAAAAGTAAAACGAAAAAAGGAAATGGAAATTAAATGAAGAAACTTTAAACCCACGGCGCCAGTATTAAACGTAAAAATTTCGAAGTTTGGTTTTTCAATACGGTTACTAGAAATTATGACGATTTTTTGCGCCCTGAAGAACAGAACATTTCGAAAAAAAAATTTCCCATATGATTATGTTCAGTCTAAAGTTCACCTGTGCACTAAACTAATGTTTGCGTCATCACCAACTGTTTGTCCATAATTGGGAAGGTATAGATTCCTAAGTCTTTTCCAAAAATTAAAAAGACAATATTTTTGGATAAAAGTTCGACATAAGTCCCGATTTGTTGAACCATTAATTACGAACTAAATATCAAAACAAATTGACCTCATGGCAGCCACTTTTCAATTATAATTCAATTCAAATTGGCTTTTCCCCTTTTTCCCCACCCCTTCCTTTCCAGCACTTGACTCTTTCCTCTCTTCAACCTTCCTGCGCTCTCCACTCTTTCTTGTCCCCCTCATTTCGGCCAGAAGCGTTGTCGACTGAGCAAATTTTCTCTCTAATAATCATTCTCCATGATATTGCCTGAGCGCCTCAATTCATTAGATATGGCTCATATAAATTTTTTTTCGCGTTTTCATCCACTTCGCGGACAAATTTCCAAAATTTTCTTTCTTAGTGCGCGCCTGAATAACTAAACGAAGGTCTATGCCAAATCTTAGATCTCAGATCAGATTAGTCTGTCAGTCAGTCAGTCGGGCCAACAGATTTATAAGTACTCATGTGGTCGGAGATGCTCCTTCTATGCGTTACAAACATCCCATAAAGTTGAAGACTTCGAAATATCAAATTTAATAGAAGAAAAAGTTCACTCAACCGGTCACCTTTACTAGCTAATGGCTGCAGCTGTCAATTTAGTTCTGCTTCTGAAACTCTTTGTACGGTTTATTCTCTTGAGCTGAAACGTAAACCACGATACCCAAAAGAGTGAGAGAAGCTTGGCCGCAGCCGAACACATTTCACTATTCATACCGACACAAGCCAAGGCTTGTGCCAAGACAGCAAACAGCTATTTAGTCAAAATTGGACTCTTCCGGATTCCTTTATATTTAATATGAAACTTAAAATACGCTAAAATCTCTTACATTATTTGCTTAAATCTTAATTTAAATCTTATATTCAACACAAATTTCTCTCAGTGCCTCGGGCAACAAATCCTTGACTGTAAGTGCTCATTCAACTTGCCGTAGCTTATTTGAAAAGGTAGACGAAAAGTTGTTTCCCCCAGAGCAACCAAAGATCAAATCTTATCGGCAATCATTTTATGTGCAAAATTAATACGCTTCAAGACTGGAAAATTTGTTGACAAGGTCTCGTTTGCCGTTGCCATGGACAATGCCATAATGAGCTGAAGCAGGTGGTGGCCAAAAGGCAGCAGTGACTATCAGAGACTATTATGTATAGACATGGAGACATCGTCATGGAAATTCTTCATTAACTCAACAGAAAAGAAGTTTATGTTATTAAGAATGTGCACAGATAGAGTAGGAAAGAGAGTTGGGGAAATTTGTAACCCGGCCTCAGTCAGTCAGGAGGCCGTGACGGCGGCATAGAGCAGCTGTTGTTGTAGTGAAATGTGTGTGTGTGTTTTACTTGACAAGACAGAGATAACAGTAAATGAATATGCAGCAATTTGCACGCCCACATAATGAGCAAAGAGGGGGGGCGGAGAGTAGGGAGGTGCCTTCGGGCAAAGACTGACTGAAATAATAACAGCAGGCGTCTAAACAAAAGTCGATAAACATAAACCA
The DNA here is from genome assembly GCA_018904235.1 of Lordiphosa stackelbergi. Classification (NCBI taxonomy): domain Eukaryota; kingdom Metazoa; phylum Arthropoda; class Insecta; order Diptera; family Drosophilidae; genus Lordiphosa; species Lordiphosa stackelbergi. Next base: position 12,006 of record JAEIFU010002578.1, read on the forward strand.
GGCTGGAAGAGGGCGCGCTGATAAGTATGCTACAGTTTCTGCTCGCGCGCCCACGCTGTGTGTGTGTGTGTGTGTAAGGGAAAAGTAAATTAAAACGATTTTAATTACGGTTGCCAAGACGATGAATGAAAATGTCAACGATGCGAGCACTCGCAGCAGGTGGGCGTAGGGTGGCGCAAAAAAAAGGAGAAAAAAACCTACAACTCTTAAAAGCGTTTCGCTGTAGGAGTGTGAATTATTGCACATGTGTGCGAGAGTGTGCGTCAGTGTGTGTGTGTGTGTGAAGCCGCTTACTTAAGAGCTTCATTCGAGATTTTCATTTAAAGGCGTAGTGACTTACTACTCCTACTGCTATTGCTACTCAAATGCCAAGGCAAAGTCATTGCCAAGAGCAACCTTTGGGCAAATAAAAGAAGCCAAACCCTTGTGGAGGAAGATGCTGCAACTTAAACAAACAACAACAACCGCCATTTTTATGACATGCTTTTGTTTTTCTTTTCCCCTTTGCACCCTACTACTTTTTTTTGTATACCTTATTAACGCTTTCTATGCGCTCAGGCGCTAAAAAAGGAAAAGTTTCCGCGGCGGGCGTGAAATTTTGTTCGTGGTATGTGTGGGGTATAAAAAAAATTCTGAAAACGCTACAAAAAATCTGTCGCCTGCTGATTAACTTGACACGGTAAAAGTAGTGAAAAATGAGCGGAAGAGGGAAGCGCTTTGACTTGGTGGTTTTTATGCAGCTGACACAGGCAACACCTGTCGCCGCAGCGGACACAAACCACGCCTGACATTTCCTCTTCGTTGACGACACCGACAACGTTTGCCTTGACGTTGGTTTCAAGGATGCGGTTAAACAGACGCAAACTGCTAAAGTTTTTGTATTAATTTAGTACTTGGATTTAATTTTATTTTATTTAAATGGTAAAATTGGTTTAAATGGAACTTGGCAAATTGGAAAGGTACGCACTTATTTAAGGCTGCGCAATACTTTAAAGTAAATTGTAGTTAAATGGCAGTAAAACTTACTAAGCTTTTTAGCGCTAAAATATGTCTAAAATTAATGGGAAGAAGGTGACGAAAAATTTAAAAAACTGCCATTACACTAGTTTACAAAAATAAAAAAAATAAATGACCCATTTCCACTGAAAAATTTTTTTAGTATAGCTTGGAACGGTGATCTCAAAAATCGATTTTCCGGTAGGTTCTCTTACATTCGAAGACATATCTCACTTCATAATTGTTAGATAGAGTCATACAAGATACGATTCGAAAGATTTATAAGTTGTCAATAATCGCGTAGAACATTGTTTTCAAATCGGTTGAGTAGTTTGAATTCAACGACCAAGAATATTTAAAAAAATTTATTTTTTGCTTAAAAATTCAAGATTTAAACGCATAGGAAAAATAGAAATAAATCCAAACAAATTATTTTTATTTTTTCAACTTAAAGTCGCACTTCTACGAAGAAAACCAGATATCGATTATCAAGATCTATGAACAAACACAGGGGCTGTGAGCAATTTAGTGCAAAAAAATGTGGTATTTTCGTGATTATTTAAAAATAAATTTTCGTTTGCTTCGACTTTTGTTCCGTTCTTGATTACTATTTTTGTTCTGGCTTTTCGCTCACTTCATAAATTGACCAAAAGATGAAGAAAAACAGAAAAATTTTTTTGGTGAACTCACTAAATACTCAAATTTGACTGTTAGTTCCTCTGCTCAATTTGATATATCTACGGTACGTGAGACATGATTTTCCTCACCAATACCTTGTTGTTTTCGTAAAAGTGGGATTCTTAAGTAAAAATAATAAAAATATTTTTTTTTGGATTTTCTTATATTTTTCCTATGCGTTTAAATCTTGCATTTTCAAGCAAAAAATCCATTTTTTGAATTATTCTTGATCGTTGAATTCAAACTACTAAGCCGATTTGAAAACAATGTTCTACGCGATTATTTCCAGCTTATATAGCTTTCGATTCGTATCTTGCATGATATAGTGCTAAAGAGTTTTAAAATAGCCATACAAGTACAATGCAATCTTTTTAAAAATTCTGGATGGAGTTATACATGTGTGTTCCTCTTTTAGATTTAAATCAAATCATGTGGAATCGGAATGGATTAATATTCCCGCTTTCAATAACCGACTGCAGTACTGCGCTTTTGACTTAAAATTTCCATTTATCTCCACTTGACACTCTTGATAGCAAATCGTTTCGCCAAATTTGGAAACGAGAACAGGCCAGATAGAATAAGTGTGAAAGTCGGCACGCAAGTTAACTAAATTATTCTCATAGAGTAGAACAAAGCTGAAATATTACTTCAATCTCTCTTTAAGGTAGTTTACATGTCTGGCAAAAGTCATTGAGAACTTAATGGCTGCGCAAATGCAAAACTTCTTCAACATTAATAAGCTTTTAAGCAAAAACCAATCCGGATTTAGGAAAACCCGACGTGTAACGAAGCAATATCTAACATAGTTGAAGACATACGTCAACAGACCGATTCCGGAAATGTTACCTTCCTTACCCTTCTGGATCATAGTAAAGCATTCGATACTGTCAACCATAATATCCTCTGCACGAAACTAAAAAATCTTTACAATTTGTCTAATACCGCAGTGAATTTCCTTAAGTCGTATCTCACTGATAGATTACAGGCAATCGTCTCTGGATCGTCTATGTCTGGTTTTAATCGTTTATTATGCGGTGTACCGCAGGGATCTGTCTTAGGGCCCTTACTGTTCTCTGTCTATGTCAATGACTTACCAAATGTTCTGTCCAACTGTGAAGTATACATGTATGTTAGTCGCCCGTTTACACAGATTGTGGATTGCGTTCAAATTTGTAATAATGTACTAAGTAGAATTAAAAAATGGGCAAAAGAGAATGGCTTAGGGCTGAACCCGTCAAATTCCAAATGCATAGTCATTTACAAAAAGCTTTTGATACAAATCAACTTGCCAAAGCTGTTCATAAATGATATTCCTATACAATAGGAGGATAAAGGTAATAATCTTGGTTTGACATTTAACAACACTTTGTCATGGAGTAGTCATATCTCGAGAGCCACTGGACGGACTTACGGACTGCTGCGGCAGCTCTCTGCTACACAAATGTTTTTGCCTGTGAATGTTAGGATGCTTATTGCAAAATCTTACTTAATACCTTCTCTTTTTTATGGTGTGGAAGTTTTCGGCCATTGTGACTCTCGAGATTTGCACACATTGGTTGTTGCCTTTAATTCAATTGCCCGCTATGTTTTTAATGTCGGACGTTGGGACAGCATATCCCATTTATCCCACAAGATCGTTCACGTTGGTCTTAAGGCTTGGATTGATCTTAGGACTCTTTCATTTCTTCACAAAATTATAATTACACAGGAACTTTTATACCTGTTTCAAAATTTAAGACCTGCTTTCTCACAAAGAACTCACAACTCCATATACCCAGAGTTAGAATGTTAATCTCTGAGAGGCAGTTCTTTATTAATGCAATTCGTCTGTGGAATGACCTGCCCCTTAATGTTAAAACTATTAGAAGTATCCCGCAGTTTCAAGCTCAGCTTAAAAAACATTTACAGAATACAGAACAAAGTCATTTAGTAAAAATTTAAATTACATAAAATACACACACACATAATTAAATAATTATATTTATTGTGAAAACCTAACATAATTTTATAATGATAATTTTTTTTCCTATATTCTTTGTAATAGTATAAGTTAGTTTTTAGTTCTTGAATCAAAAACTATAATTATTCAACCTCATGTGACTAGCGCTTTTATTATAAGTCAATCTCTTTTTCTTGTAGCGCTGAGCTAAAATAAATTGAAATTAAATTGAAAATGAATGTGCAAAATTTTTTTCAATTTTTTTATTTTTGTATAACTTGAATATTTGGGAATATCGCCGCAAAAGGATTATTTGAAATTTGAAAGACTTTAGAAGTAATACTTTCATTTTTTTTTTTATTTTAATTAACTTGAATTTTACGGTTTTTTTTTACGTTCTCTTTTCCATAAGACAATCAGGAAATCCGTACCAAACTTTTAGTTTCTAATATCTCTTTATTCGTCGGATTCAAATAATATCGTTTTAGTCTGATTAACCTAATCAAGTTGATGCAACAGCACATTTAACAAATTCGATTTTAGAGTTGTTGGTTAGCGACCTTTCTAATTGTAGAATTTGATGCTTGCTGGCTCTAGGTCGAGGAGAAAAAACTCAGTTTGTGTTTGTTTCCAATATATTTCGGATGCACATCGGCATCCGTCTTCAGGGACACTACAAAGAACAATTCACCAATTATAACAAAACATTTGTAACAAAATCTTTGGACATTTTTAACATACATTATTTAACACGTCTGTACCGCCTAACGTGGAGTTTAATACTAAGCTAATGTCTGTTGAGTAGATGTCTGTATATATGCGCGCAGTTATCGGTGTCTGCTTTAAAGTTAATTCTTTTCTCTGTTGTGGTATCTATGATGTTCAACATTTCAAGAGTGAAGCGCTTTTTGTAGTTGCTCTCTTGTTGTAAGATTATGGTCTCTTCGAAATTCGGTGAATGTCCGCTCTCCATACAGTGTGTCGCCAGTGCAGTTTTTTGTATGGTTGTTTGGTGTCGGAGTTTGTAATCGGATTTATGTTGTGATATCCTTGTTTTAAGTTTTGACTTTGTTGTTCCTATGTATATTTTATTGCACGCGTTTATTGGATCCCCTTTACATGGTATTTTATATATTACGTTACTTTTGTCTGCGTTGTCAATTTTCGACTTCGTCTTGTTGAATACATGTCCCATTGTATTTGTTGGTTTGTGAGCTATTTGTATGGTATTTTTGTTAAAGCAGTCGGATTTTGCAAAACGTTCTGAGAGGTCAGGAACATAAGTCAAGGATCTGTACGATTTGGGTTGTCTAGTCTCTTTTGGTTTGGTTGTTTTGCTTCTCTCTATTAATGTTTTTATAATCCTCCTTGGGAAGTCATTATTCGTCAGTATAATTTTAATCTCCGAAATTATGTCATTGTGAAATATCTCGTCGCTTATGTTCAGCATCCTGTTAATACAGCTTATCGCTGTATTTATAACCATATTCTTCGGGTGTTTGGAGTAAAAATTAATTATTCGTCCTGATGCTGTGGGTTTTTTGTACCATTTAAGTTTTAATTTGTTTCCTTGTCTATTGATAGTCGTATCCAAATAGGGAAGTGTTCCATCTATTTCTAATTCTGTGGTAAATTTTAAATTCCGATGAAAGGAGTTGAGTGCGTCAAGTGTTTTTTGGACTTCGGTTTCCTTAATTATTGCAAACAGGTCGTCAACGTATTTAGTAAGTAGTCTTGGAGGATGCGTCAGTTTCTTTATGGTGTTGTCAAGTAGTTCTTCCATCACAATGTCAGCAATTACTGGGGAAGCCGGGGATCCCATTGGCATGCCTTTCAATTGGGTGTACATCTGATCCTCGAACTTAAAATATCGGTTTTCCACGATGCAGAATTTTATAATGTCCATGAAAAGTTGTTTTGGTATTGTTGTGAATTCCTGTATTGCAGTCCATTTCTTCCTTATGATATCTAACGCTAAGTCTGTGGGAATGCTAGGGAATAGTGAAACTACATCGAATGACACTAATTTCTCCTCGTCTGAAATGTGGATGTCGTTGGTCCGTTGTTTAAAGTCCATTGAGTCCTTCACATTGTAGATGGAGTCAGCTGTAATGTTCCTTAATATGTTTACTATGTATCTACATAGCCCCCTGGAGGGTGCATCCAGTGACGAGCAAATTGGTCTAAGTGGGGTTCCTTCTTTGTGGATTTTTGGGAGCCCATATATCCTAGGGGGAGCGCCGTACTGGTCATGAGCTTATTTCTTTCTGTCTTGGAAATAACTTCTAGTTTAAACAGTTGGTCTACCAAACTGTTGTTTTTATTTTGTAATCTTGTTGTTGGATCCTGTCTTAATTTCCTATATGTGACATGTCCCAATATGTCCTCATTTGGTCAAATTCCTCCTTTTCCATTCTTTGTTCTTTTTCTTGTCATTTTGATAATGAGTTAAATATAATCTTGTGACTTCTTCTGCATTTTCACTTCTTTTTCTTCTTTGGCCTGATAATTATGTCACAGCCGCTTAACGGTCTCAGCCGCTGCTACTGACTATGAATCTAGACCAAGTAAGCCCTAAAGTTATTGATAAAAGTAAGGCAAATTGCTGAACAAAATTTTGAAAAAGCAAAAGTGTTTTATATATTTTTATTAAGAACCCATCAAATTATGGGAATAACATGAAAGGCCGTACCAAAAACACTTTCACGTACAGCAGAGCAGAAAATTGTTAAAAAAGCTTCAAATTCACACTGTTCAGCTTTCAAAATTGATTCAAAATTACAATTAAGTGCAGGTGTCGATACGGTATGGAAAGTTTTACGGAAAGCTGAACTTCTAAGAAGATTAAAACGTAAAGATTCTCATTAAGTTGTTGCTCGAAAACATATGACTTGGCAGATGAATGGCGTACCGTGGTGTTTTCAGATGAAAAATGCTTCAACTTGGATGGAAATGATGGTTTTAATATTATTTCCATGATATTCGATAGACGTGAGAAAGGTGTTATGGTACGGCGTGCCATCTGATATTATGGGACATGCCAATAAAAAACCGACTTCTTCTGCGTTAATATTACGTTTTTCACAATTTTATGGATCATGTTTACAGAAAAACATTTCATTGATCGCATGACATTTGCATATTTCTAAAGATTCATGGCCAAACGCAGTTGGGGAAATTAAGTAAAACAGCAAAGAGTTAAGCACATTTTAAATCAATTGCGATTTATTGTATTCTTCCGGCGAATAAACACTATCAATAGGTGGCTCCAGTCGATAAGGCAATTTTTAAAATTGTTTGACTCAAATTTTTAATAGAAAAAAAAAACAAGTGAGAAAATTGGGAGTTTAATATACCCTGTCCCTGTTTGTAACTGGTAACATTCAAATGTGGCGCCACACGAACTGTTCAAAGAGATGCTCTCCGCCGTCGTGGCAAAGCTATTAGTATGAATTAGTTATGTTGTATGAAAACAAATTGATCTGCCTGCAAATATAAGGAGTTAACACTCAAAGTATAAGATCACCAAGATATATGTTTTGTAGGATCTTGTGTTATTATGACTTATTGACTGGGCTGTTGACCCTGAGCAAGAACGTATAAACTTTTTAGGGTCGGAGATGCTTCTGTCTGTTCCTTAAATATGTACTAACTCTATATGCTCATTGTACCTTTGGTACAGCATTTAAATGAGTCAACTTTTAATCACTCTCAATAAAGGAAAGCTTGTCTTTTTTTTTTTTTCCTTCAATACTTTGATATAAAGCAAACTCTTCTTGATCAAGTGAATAGTTCAGCTTGGTTACCCAATCGAACTCAATGTATGTGAGCTACGTGTGAATGTTTAATGTTCTTCAGCTCGTAGGGAAGTGAGTTAAAAAAGGGTTACAAATTTCACATTAAAAGAAATTAAATAAATCAAACAGAATTAAAATTTCTAAATTTAAAATTGAATAGAATTGTTTCGCAATTTTATTTTAGATAAAGTCTTAAGTATAAAATGTTGTCTGGAGTCAACATTCTGTCTCTTGAAAAAAGGTTAGCTTACTGATCTTGTGGATCATTCGGCAGGGTGCTTCAGTTCAATGCATGGATGGATGGTTCAGAAGCAATCTTCAAATATAAAAGCTAAGATAATAAATTCATCATAATTACATCAATTGTTTGAGAAAAATTGAAATCTTCAATTTTTTAACCAAAACAAGCTCATTGATTAATTTTCTAATAGGGAAAATGTTTTAGTTTTTAAATGCAACCTTAAAAGTATGCTATGCTTTCTGCTTACACTTCACAACACACAGTTCAAACTGGAATGCCACTTAAATCCCAATTGGAATTCGCTTTTATTCAAATCAATCAGAACTCGTACATGATCCCTAAGAGTAGGCAACACCCAAAAGTATTTAACGTTTAAACGAGTTGGAGGAGCCACTTGACGCCAAAACGTGTTGACAGCTTAACAAGAACCCCCCATTCAAACCCCGCTGCCACAAGTTTAACAAACAACCCGAAAAAAGGGCAACAGCTTTCATGGCATTTTCTTATTTTCCCGCTCGCAACAGTTTCTTTACACTTCTACAAAAGTTTTCAATGCATTTGAAAGCATTTTAATATGCGACGCGAGGGCCCGTGTCAAGAGTTTGGCAAACTGCAGCTGACTTTCGTTTGTTTTAAATTGGAATTTTCTTAAAATTTGAACAAATTGCCCCATAAATCGTACACAAATTTCTGGTTTTGAATTTACCTTTTGAGTATTATTGCACACACACACAAATCCGTTCAAGTTTTCTCATAAAATTCAATTACGATTGTAAAGTCATAAATTTTGCGTACTTTTGGCCCCGTTTTTATGGAGCTGCTCGTTTGATTTGTCACAACAAAAGTCGTCGTGTGACTTTTCACGCGTTTTTCGGAATTTGATGAGAGCCAAACTTTGTTATCAGTTGGTCATAAAATTATACCGTTAAAAGTTAAGCGAACCTTTTTGTGCCAAATTGGCAAAATTGTGGTGGTTTTTTTTTATGACACTTTTGGGTATGTTTTCGTCAATTGGTGGATACGCAAAACGATGTTAGAATCTGTACAACTAATGTTGAACCTTTGCAGTTGAAGGCGCGCAAGGAACTGTTCGGCAGGACTTGATGTGGAGGCATTTTTGTTTGCTTTGAATGAAACTTGGCAACGAAACTTGGCTTCCACAGGAGCGCATGCGTTGGATTTTCCAGTCAGTGTTTTGTTTACTTGTTAAAGCAACTGGTGGTTGATTGACTTCGCCCCCCATAGACCAATTGGGAGTTACATATGAGACTCTGTCTACTTGTCAGCTAGGAGGTTGTCGTGACAACTTGATTTTTTTGCTTTTATTTGATTCATTTTTTGTAAATTTATGCCCCCTGAGGTTATATTCAGTTCAAATTGGTTTAAATTTAATGAAATTGTTTAATAAATGTTTGCCCTGGGCAACCTTTGTGAAATTTTGCGACTGCAATATCAAGTATCACAATTTTGGGTAGATGCTTATTTAATGTGGCAAAGAGGGTGATAGAGAAGGAGACAGTTACAGAAAATATTCAGAATTTGTAAGTCAATAAACTTTTGGCCAATTAAAATAAAATTGTGGAATTCTAAGTTAATCCCGTTTAGTTTTAGGGCAAATTCAAATTTCTTCTTTGAATTAGAAGTATTTCTTTATTTAAACTATTTCAATAACATTTCTTCACTTTCTAACTTTATTTCAATAACATTACGTTCATATTTTGGACTTAAGAATGTTTCATACCTAATTTCAGCTTACCCTAGATGCCAACCTACCTCGAATTTCAAGTACAAAATGCCCAAAACTCCATCTCCTTCATCTAAAACTCAAGACAAGCACTTTTTTCCGAGTGCAGTGAAGTCGGCAACATCTGAAATGATATTACAGCAAATCCGCTTACAGACACAAGACACACCGCATTGTTTATGCAAGCGCATTAGTCGAAGGCTCACAGTAGCAACAGTTAAGGATGGAGATGCAGATGCAGATGTAGATACCCTACCTCATCACACCCACAATAACATGTTGCTACCTTGCGGTTTTCTTTTGTTACACTTCTTTCTGTAGGTGCCGGCCTTTCTAAGTACGTACTCCTCAGCCAGCTGCTATGGGCGAAATTCAAAACTCATCTCAAAAAGTCAACCAAGCATGGCCTTAGCCTATTCTCAACTCATTAGCGCACCAACAATAGTAGTCGAGCCCTGTAATTCAATACTCTATGTAGCTCTCTGCTTCATATCGTATCTCATACGTGAGTGAGTACGCATATAAAAAAAAGCTAATCAAACCCGATGGCATTTTGCTGGGTATATCTCTTGACATGCAATTTTCGTATATTTTTTATTTGCCATCCAATTTTATTGTTTATTTAGCGCATTGTTTAGCAGCGCACATTTTGTTATCGTTGTTTCTGGGCATGGGATGTGTGCTCTGATTTAAGAGCTGTAAATTGAAATGGGGTGTATATTTTGGCAGAAATTGCCAAAATTGTTTGGCAAAAAGTTGTGCACAAAAAAAAAATGTTAGAGAACATCAAATGACAAAGCATTTAGATGGGGTACTCTCACAGCATTCCGTTAGTAATACATTTTTTTTTAAAGAAGTTTTTCTAAAATAGTTTTGTAGCTGTTTTGAAAGGTATGTTAAAATGAATTTGAACAAGTACAGAGTGTTGCAGTCGAGTGCCCCGACTGCAAAATACCCTGTACCAAGTGGTTCCTATGGTATACAGAATAGATATTAAGTCACTAGGTTCATACCTAAAAATTGTAGCTCTGATAGTCTTTTCGCTGTTAGAAGGAGAAGGAGCATGCATTTGCCATATCTGAAGCAAACTGGAGCTGGATACGGTATACACTTATATAAATTTGTGGCTCTATCTATTATAGTCTCTGAGATCGACGCTTTCATACAGACAGATAAGCCGACGGACAGACGGACATGGCCAAATCGACTCGGCTGTTGATTCTGATAAAGAATATATATACTTTATAAGGTCGGAGGTGGTTTCTTCTGGCTGTTTTTTGACCTTTTTAAAAAAATCAATCTTATTTTAGAGGTATAGTGCAGGAGGCCACGGTTCCACGTCTCCAGGTTGTGTGAAATGAAAACTAAGAACGGGGTTAAAATCAGTATAAATCTCATTCTGGTCTGACCCTTGAAAAAATTTTTGTGTTTTTTTATTGAAAAATTAAAATTTGATTTTGGGCCCTCGGTTCAGTATTACTGGAGATATCATGGCCGCCAGTTCGAAAACATGGTACCGAGATTAATGCGATTAAAGTTTGAAGGATTTTGAAAATAGCTTGTTTTATCAGTTTTAAGTATTTCGAATTTAAAAAAATTCTTTTTGGGAGCGATATTCTCAAATATACAAGCAATAAAAATGTACAAACAAAAATTTGCACAGGTAGAATACCCCCGTAATGGGTACAAGGTACATTCCGTACCGTATCGATACTTGTGTTTAATTGTAATATTGAATGATTTTTTGAGTTGAACGGTGTAAATATGAAGCTTTTTGGACAATTCGGTTGCAGTCTGCGAGTGAAAATGTTTTTGGGGGCGGTCTTTTATGTTATTCCCATAATTTAATGGGTTTCAAGAAAATTGCATACAACACTTTGTTTATTCCAATTTTTTCAGCAATTTGCCTGTACGTAAGATTTCACTCCTTATAAGCCATTATTTCCTATTAAGCCATTTTTCCGCCCACCATAATACTTTTTTTTATTTAAAACGTTTATATGTTGACAAAAGATCAACTTCACATCGCGGAGTTTTGCTCAGAATGATGAAACCACGTTTGTCCCTATTCAAGTGCATGATAAAAAATATGCCATTTTGAAGAGCTCGTTAGAAAGAAGACTACGTTTATTTAAAAAAATTTTTTATTAATTCAATAAAGAATGAAGTACTGAATGCTAAAAAATATTTGCCTTTTGATTCAATTTGATTTTTTTCAGTCAAATAGTTGTATATTCGCGTTAAAATGCTTGTCCCTATTCAATTGCATGGCAGTGTATCTATACTTATAAATCTGTAGGCCCGACTGACTGACAGACTGGCATATTATCAACCCACAGCCACAACTGCTACAGATCTAAGATTTGGCATAGACCTTCGTTTAGTTATGCAGGCGCGCACTAAGAAAGAAAATTTGGAAAATTTCACTGCGAAATAGGTAAAAGCGCAAAAAAAAAGTTTGTATGGGGCACATAGCGGATGTAGCGCTCAGAAAATGATGTGGACAAAGCTGTTTTGCTAAGAGCGCGAAAGAGTGAGTGAGAGTGCGAACGACTCACACAAATTAGTTATGTGCTGTGAGCGGGCATGGGTATTGTGCGTTTATTTTTATACACTTGAAAAGTGTATTATAATTTTGCCAAGAAGTTTGCAACGCATAGAAGGAATCATCTCCGACCACATAGAGGAGTAATCTTGATCAGAATTACGAGCTGAGTCGATTAAGCTTTTCTGTCCGTCCGTCTGTCCGTCTGTCTGTTTCTACGCGAACTAGTCCCTCAGTTTTGGAGCTATCGAGCTGAAACTTTGCACAGAGTCTTCCTTTTACTGCACGCTGCTAATATGTCGGAACCGGACCGGATTGGATGACTACTTTAGCTGCCATACAAATGTTCGTTCGGAAAATGGGTGAGTAAGAAAACTGTTTTGTTCTCAATATTACTGCTCTCAAACACGGTCATGGGTAATATGTAATGTTTTTAAGATGATCTGCGAAGTTTGGTCGAAGTCGCTAACCGTTGAGACAAGCTATTTCAAGTGTATCAGAACTTCGGTACAGACGAAGTTAGCTTTGCCTTTCTCGTTTAAAAACAAATAAGGAATAACCTGATCCAATTAAATTAAAAAACGAAGTTAGAATCAGGGCTGCAAACCTCAAAAAATCGACAGGGGTTAACTCCGGGGTTTGAACCCACGAAATTTTTGGGTTCGGGTTCATGGAGCGGGTTCAGGAGGTCGCTGAACCTAGGAGGTTCCGTTTGTTTAGAAAAACGTAAACTGAAACAAATAATAGTTTGAGGCTTGATAATATAATATTTGAGCTTGGAACGTCTAACGTTAAAGCAGGCTCCAGGTCAATAAGTCATGAAGCAATCAGTATAAGAGATAAAATTTTCGCTGCTCAATTTTGAGCGGTGTTAAACGATATTCCGCATTGAGAGTCTTATTGTCCGAATAAGAAATCACAGTGGTTAGAGCCCAAGCGAGAGCAAACAGCTGACTAATTTCTGACAGAAACGGAGTCGATTGCGACTCTATTCTAAATTTATGTTTGTTCATAACTTTTAAAACAAGACACGCACACACCACATAGGAGGATGGTGGACTGTACAGCTGTTTCAAGAGATTCGCGGTTCATCATACATCAGCAGTTAGTCTATCTTCTGCAATTTCCTCTGAGGCCATCTCATAAAGCCATTGCATTTGGCAAAACAGACAACTCCCAAATTGTTAGAAAGACTTATAGGAAAATATTTTTGTTGCCTCAGGGCGCAAAAAATTCGTAATAATTTCTAGTTAACGGTAATGAAAAACAAAACTTCGAAATTTTAACGTTTAGTACTGGTGCCGTGGGTTTAAAGCATCATTAAATATTCATCCTTTTCATTTTACTATTTCATTAAATCAAGCTTTGAGATGCCAAGCTTTTTGTTCAACTTAAAAACGGTAGCTGTGCAGAAACAATTAATGCTGTGCCTGAATTATACTGCAGGATCGGTATGTGACACCGACCGTGAGTAGTCCTTGGCGTAAGCATTTTTCACCCGGACATTCCATGTTCCGCTGGCTTTGTTTGCGTGGAATTCTTCATAATTTGACCATTGTCCAAGAATAAAATAAAGTGTATAGCAAATTTAATCGCTATGCTTTCATGGTTTTACTAATCATGGATATGCATATGAGCCCAACAAGAAACCAAGCTCAACATATACGAGTCATTCCAATTTCATTTTCGCCAGAAAAACTTTAATTTAAATGGCCGGCCAAAAAATTATAAAAAAAAAAACGTATAACTTAAAAGTGGCTATTCAATTTTATTCATAGTAGTTCTTTTAGGATTGGATTGTCTGTGTTCTTCGGGATGCATTGAAGAAGGTGCAGCATCGAGTTATAATTTTAAAAGTCCTCAGCTAGTTTCACGCCTCTTTCTCCGAACATTCACAACTTTGCTCTTTCAGTAAATAAAGATCCATAAATTCCTTTCTAACTGTTCATACAACTCTTTACCGCGACCACCCTTGAGCTTCCCCCACACCTTCTTCCAGTTTTCATGGTAAGCCCAATGACTTGGATTGAAAACCCACCAAGACATATTTTGTGTAGATCATGATATATCATCTTTGCTTGTGGGCTAGCCAATCAAATAAGCTGTCCTCTTACATCCCATATCCTCTAAATCCCACATTTGCATAAAATATTTTTAAAAATAGATTTTAAATTCAACAGCAATGTTGGGCATCTCAAAGGTTACTTCTTGTTTATTTATTTATTAAGTCGACAAAAAAAGGCTGTCAACACAATTACACATACGTTATAAAAAAGCCTTATCAACTAAGAAAGCCTAACAAAGAAAAACTAACAAAATTACAAAATAACTAATAACGACTCTGACACGATGGGGGAATTTTATTTGCCCGTCCGGCCAGCTATGCCCCGATTCACAGCCAATTGTAGTCAGAGATGTTATTAGAGCTACCAAAAACTTTAATGATGTAGAGATAGAGAAGAGGAAAAAAAACCAAAACCTAAATAGAAGCAAAGGAAAAAAAAAATAATAAAAAAATAATAAAACTAAAATAAATCAGATATACAGAGAAAAAATTTAGGAGAAAAAAAAAATAAAAAGAATAAAAAAAAATACTAACTAAAAGTGAAATTTAAAACTAATTAAAAATAAAAAATTTTATGAGTTAAACTTAAAATAAAATAACAAGAAATCTCTGACCCGGTGGGGGAAGATTTTTTAGCCAGTCCGGCAAGCTATGCCCCTACTCACAGCCTGGAGTGGTCAGAGATTTCCCCTAAGATAAATATAGAGAGATGTTTTTAGAGAGAGAGAGAGAGAGAGATCTGTTGAGAGCAGGTGATAGAGATCATTATAATTTTGACATAAGACTCGAAATCGATTGTGCTTTGCATAATCAGTTGTGCATCTAGGCAATATTAATGGAAAATAGTTTCTGGTTGGCCTAGAAGGAACGGAGAAGTTAAGGCGACCTAAAAGTTCAGAAGAATCTACATCACCGATAATTAGTTTATGAAGAAAAGAAACACCTAATACTGTTCTACGGTTGGCTAACGAAGGAAGGTCAATAAGCAAGAGTCTGTTAGAGTACGATGGCAGACGAAGGTTAGGGTCCCAGTTTAAGCCACGTAGGGCAAAAAGCAAGAATTGCTTCTGAACAGATTCAATACGATCTATATGCTTTTTATACTGCGGACACCAGACGGACGAGCAGTATTCAAGTACCGGACGGACTAGAGCAGTGTATAAAAGCTTTGTGG
Source organism: Lordiphosa stackelbergi (assembly GCA_018904235.1). Taxonomy (NCBI): domain Eukaryota; kingdom Metazoa; phylum Arthropoda; class Insecta; order Diptera; family Drosophilidae; genus Lordiphosa; species Lordiphosa stackelbergi. The sequence continues at coordinate 27,185 of JAEIFU010002578.1, forward strand.
TATATGGATCATTAAACTCTTTCGACCAACGTTTAATGAATCCGAGTACACCATTTGCTCTATTAACAATAGAGGAGATATGAGGATTGAAACTCAATTTGGGGTCAAAAAGAATTCCAAGATCAACGACTGTAGAAATTCGTTCCAAGGGTTCATTGCCAATCGTATAGGTAGCCAGCGAAGGCTTGCAGCGATGGAAAGTCATGAACATGCACTTGGAGCAATTAAGGTGTAATTGATTAATCAGACACCAGGACTGCAAGGAGTTTAAGTCATCTTGCAATCTGATGGAGTGCATCGGGTCGTTGAAAGATAAAATAAGTTTTACATCATCGGCGTACATAAGTATCCGAGAATTCGAAATTATTGTGGGGAGATCATTAATAAAAAGAGTAAAAAGCAATGGGCCGAGGTGACTGCCTTGTGGCACACCAGAAGTGACAAAGACAGGCTTTGACGTATAAGAGCGAAGCAGAACTTTTGAGTTCTATCTTTTAAATAGGACGAAATCCAAAGAAGAAAAGGGGATGGAAATCCTAAACGATCAAGTTTAACGAGGAGAAGATCATGGTTCACAGAATCAAATGCTTTACTGAAGTCGGTGTAGATGACATCAGTTTGTTTTTTTAAAAGGAATCCATCGTTAACCATTGAGGTAAATTCAAGCAAATTGGTCGCAGTTGACCGACGCTTTGTAAATCCATGCTGGAAAGGTGTTAAGATCGATTTACAATAGTGCTGTAGGGAAGAGGTTATAATTTGTTCAAATAATTTTGGAATAGCGGATAGTTTAGCTATTCCCCTATAATTGGATATATCAGATTTCCCACCTTTTTTATGAAGAGGAATAATATAGGATTCTTTCCAAAGATTTGGAAAAATAGCAGATTCTAACGAAAGATTAAAAAGCTTAAGCAATGGATTGCACAAAGAAATACAACACTCTTTGAGCACACAACTAGGAATGTTGTCAGGCCCAGGGGAGTATGAAGATTTTAGTGATTTTAAATGAGAAAGAAATCGAGGGAGCAGTTATCGAGTTAGGCAGAAGAAATGTTATCCCAAGAATAAGAAGAATTAGTAAAGAGAGCGATTTTTTTAGGGAACAACATTTAATATTGCAGCAGTTCTTGACGTGGGTAGATCGGTTTTTCCAAAGGCGCTAAGCTTTCATCTTTTTATTAGAAGATAAACGGGTAAAGAATCATGTATTCTTTAATTTACCTTTAAAAGTTTTTACTTAAAAGTTTCTTTTGAATATTATAAAATAGAGCAAAATGTTTCTCTGAAAGCAACCCCATACATACAGTACAAAGAAAATAACAGCACTGGGCGCGCCATAACATTTTGACGGTAAGCTGTTTTGCTAAGAGCGGCTTACTGAGCGGGTGGAGAAAATGGAAATGCCAATTTGAATTGAATTGTAGTGTGCTGATGCTGCTCCGAAATGCACATTCTTCGCTAGACCAGAAATCTCGTTGTCCAAAACCAATCAAACCAAAAGATGAAAAAACATTCCAAGTCTTGTCCATTGTATGTAAAAGTGAATTAAATTTATGCAAGACCGGAAAGGTATGCAACCACTCGACTTTGACACTTTGACTCAAACTTATTTCCTTGTATCATTCTTGGCAAACATTACAAGCGGAAATTTGATTTGTTTTGTGATAAATGCTATTTATTTTACTTATTCAAGTCGAATATGCCTGCCCCACCCACCCGGAAAATTCAATTGCCAAATTGATTCAACTTTTTTCTTTTTCCTATTCGCACGCCTACGCAGGCTTTGCCGTTCGCGTTGAGCCGCCACAGATAATTGAATGATTTGAATTTTTATATTGAATTTGGCTTTTACAGCCTTCTTTCATATTTCGCTTTTGCTCAATTTTTTTGTGTAGATTTTCCTATTAAAATGGAAATTGTTGGCGAATTGGAAAATTGCTTATCAATTTCGATGGTTTCCATATGCTACGGGGATCAAAGGGAGAGCGATGAGGCCTGCATAGGGGAGTAGGTTAAGCTGCAATTAAAGACGCCAACTTAATTGAGTTGTATGCATGAATTTTTATATTCCCATGAATTTAATTGAATTTCGTCTCATCAACTGAAGCAAATTCTTTTTATGGGCAGCCCGCATGATGTGATGTAACTTGGAGGGGTAGGGCGGAAGAGGGTGGCGAATAAAGCAACTATACTACTCTAAGGGCTACTCAAACTCAAGGTGCAAGTTCCTTTTGTTGCTGGGCTACAAACAATTTTACTGATTGCTTCGTAGAAGGCAACTAGAACACAAAACGCACTCAAGTGCTGCCATTGTTTCGCAATCGAAACTCAATTCAAAAGCAATACAAACACGCACTGCGGGTGCCACTTCACAGAGAAGGAATAAAAGGAAATACTGCGTTACCATAAATTGTAATTACCCAGAATTCACGCGACTCAAAAAGAATAGAAGTGGCAAGACGGGGCGTTTGCATTGACGCCCCGAACTCCTGCTGGCACCTGGGTGTACCCCATACCCTAACCATATGTGTCGCATAACTTGACGGCATTTACCAATGAATTAGGCCAGTCAATGCGCAGGCGCGCAGCTTGACAAAAAAACAAGTAAAAGAGCTGCAGATAAAAGTATCGACTACAAAATATCCCTTACCTTTATAATGACGTTTTGGTGGAGTAGCTAATGCTGCTCCTAATGCTTGAAATAAATATATTTAAAATTCTACCAAATCTTAAACAAACTAGAGCTGAATGTATTGTTTGTGTGTTTCCTACAGCCACATCCATTCATTTGCATAGTTTCACAAAACCTTTTTCACCCATTCGAAATGGTTACAGGGTATAAAAAGCAACTTCATGGCCAGACATTGTGACGCAAACCACATGCTGACTTTTTCCAATTTAGTTGCGCTTCTCCGACAAAGGCATTTCTAATGCAAAACGTGTGTTTCAGTTTCTGTTTCTGAAGACTGAACCCTGCCCAGTCCTCACTTCATGTGTTTGGCAGCTGTCTGTTCTGTTCGGTCCCCAGAAACAAATGGTTTAAAATTAATAACAAAATACTTAGCCACCAATGTTGACAGTTAAGCGAAGTGTGTGTGACATACATTTGTAATATGATTATGAATAGTGTGAAGAGAAGATCATGCTAGCTAATTAGATGCTTGCAGGCGTTGAGGGATTTACAGAGAGACATTTCCTCTCGCCCAGTCACAGCTCGTAAAATAAGTTACTCCTTCTGCTTATCTCCAGCCATATCAATAATTCGGAACTGCTTTGACTATAAAAGTCAAGAACTTAATTTGCAGCTGCTGTCATTTTAAAAACAATATCAGTTTTATGACTTTCACACAAAAACACAAACACACACACACACACATGAGAGGAGAAAAGTTGAATACCAGGAAAAACTTTCGATATCCGTGGCCATATCCGGCACACACACTCCCGGAAAAGATGCTGCTGGGGCGTCGTCTGCCACTTTGTTGGCTTTGTGTAAACTCGCAGCTTAAAGCAAATAAAATGTGAATGAAAATGTATTTTATGCATGTTGATGTTGTCGTTCGTCGGTGAAGTGCATTGTTTTTGCAGTGGCAACAAACAACACACACACACACACGCACAACAGTCAGCTTCTGCATGCAAAACATCTGTGTTTACTTTCAACAAGTAATACTGAAGTTGACAATACATTTCGTTTGCTTTTGCTTCTGCTTTTCATAAAAACAGAAGTCGCTGCAAAATCAAAAGCAAAAAAAGATTCTTAAGAAAAAGCGAAAATCAGCAGCAATCGCCTCTTCACCATACATTTTTAACATTTTTTTTTTTTTTTTTTAGCGACAAACAAAATGGAAAAATGTGAATGTATATTATTGTGAAAAAAGGAATATAATTTTGGGTAAGATTTTTTTAGTAATTGATTTTAGCGTCACGTGACGCTGACGTTCATTCATATATTGTGTTGTTCTGATTTGTGGAATTTCCCGGTTCTTCACACACCCACACACACAAGAGGATGGGCCTTCCCGAAGAGGTAGGAAAGATGCTGAAGAGGGGCAACTGGGTGGGATCTGGGAAAGATCTGGGTGTGATCTTGGTATGATCTTGGTGTGATCTGGTGGTATTTGGGAGGGATTTGGGTAGATAATAATCTGTGCGGGATCTAGGTAAGATCTGGGTGGTTCTGGATGGGATTTGAGTGGGATCTAGATGGGATCTGGGTGCGATAAGGGTGGGATCTGTGTGGGATCCGGATGAAGATCTGGAAGGGATCTGGGTGGTATCTGGGTAGAATCTGAGTGGGATCTGGGCGGGATCTGGATGGTGGGGTCTGAGTTGGATCAGGGCGGGATCTGAGTGGGATCTCGGAGGGATCTGGGTTGGATCTAGGAGCGATAGGGGGGGGATCTGGGAGGGATCTGTATGAGAATCTGGGTGGGAGCTGGGCAGGATCTGGGTGGGCATGGGGGTGAGATCTGGGTGGGATCTGGGTGGTATCTGAGTGGGATCTGGGCGGGATCTGGGTGGGATCTAGGTGGGATCTGGATGTGGATCTGGGTGGAAGCTGGGCGGGATCCGGGAAGGTTCTAGATGGGATCTAGGAGGGATCTTGGCGGTATCTGGGTGGAATCTGGGTATGATCTGGGCGGAATCTAAGTGGGATCTGGTTAGGATCTAAGTGGGATCTAGCTAGGTTGGATCTGGGTTGTATCAGGGTGGGATTTGGGCGGTATCTGCATGGGATCTTGGTGTTATCTGGGTGGTTGAAACATCATCATTTATCTCTGAATCAGCACAATTAACAAGACTTCCTGAAAAATTAAAAAGAACACTGCAGCAAGAGATCTTGATGCTGGTTTCTTCCCTAGTTTTCTTCCCTGTTAGTGAAATTAAGGCTTGTGATTCGAAAGAGAACTCTAAGTCAAGTGTCATCAAGCCCATGAGGTTCAGACCTTTGTGATTTGAAAATAAGCTATAAGTCTAAGCATATTGTTTCAGACTAGAGCCCAAATTTATTTACACACTAAAAACATTTATATATTGGATTATTATTGTAATTTTTATCCCTGAGAAGCTATTTATGTTTTTAAAAATTCTTTTAATCTAATATTAAATTGAGTTTCTTTTCGTATAGTTTCGATATCATAGGTAAACTTTTCCATGTTTTGATAGCAGGCTTCAAAACTGTCGTTCAGAGCAAGACAGCTTGGTTCTTGGACAGATTAAGTTGAATGTTCTGGCTGAGGTAGCAAATTTTAGTTTGTTATAAAGGTAGTCCACTTTAGAGAATTTGATGTAAAAACAATAAAGTTTTATAGTCTATCCATTTTTAGTTTAGTCAAGTATTGTACTCGCCAATTGTGTAATTGAGTCAAACCTTCTACGGTTAAATATAAACCGAGCAATCGAGTTAAAGGCAACATTAAGTTTTCTTATCAGTTACACTGCAGTGCAACATTTCTACACCGTAGAAGAGAAGAAATAAGATACGTTTTAGCTATCAGTAATATTATGTGAACAGGTAAAAACGTCTGACATATGAAAGCTGCCTTAATAGCCCAAAGGTTTGTCCTGTTGCCTTAGCGATATGGTTACCCCACGATAGCGTATTATTGAAAATTACAGGTTAGTAGTATGATCAACATATTCAATTTTAGTTCCATTTATCTGGAGTTGACTAAGCTGTGTAGTACTAAGGGCCTTCTTGTAAATCACAATGCATTTGGATTTGGTAGGATTTAAAGTCAGCCCATTTTGCTGGGCCCACTTATCTATTTTGCTTAGCTCATCGTTACAGTCAACAATACACTCATTACTTTCTATCAAAAATCGTACTCATCACTATTTGTACATCATCAGCATACATGTGGAAGTTACATTTAGACAGTACATTTGGCAAATCATTTATATAGACAGAGAAAATAGAAGAGGTCTAACACAGATCAGCCAGGAACATACGCGTTAGAATCTTTTATTTGAGTTGGGAAATGGAATGAGCCAGAGACAACTGCTTGGGAATGATTTTCTAGATATGATTTTAGACCAGCTTTGTCGCAGTTTGCGAGAAATTATAAATCTTGCTCAGCCCCAATTTTTACATAAAATATCGTGGTTGACAGTATCAAAAGCTTTACTGTTATCAAGAAGTGTTAAAAAAAAAAATAACTGTCCACGAGTCTGCTCTACAATATTTATTATGGCTGTTGTACAGCTACGCTTTCATCCGAAATCCAGACTATTGCTTGCCATTATCATATTCGAAGTGAAATATGTCTGAACTTGTACTGCCATTAAGTGCTCTAAGACTTTTGACAAAAACGGAAGAATCGAAATGGGTCTGGATTGCCCATTGGGTTTTTAGTATTGGGAGGATTTTGGCTCGCTTCCACATTTTTCAGGAAAAGAAGAGAAGTCAAATAATTATGGTGTATTTAAAAGATGTGCCTCTCACATCTCTTTCCTGCTCCCCCCCCCTCCCCTGCCCATTTGGTATTTCTCTCAACACACACTTCAAAATACTTACCGTTACTCGGCTCGGCTTGGTTGAAGGTAACAACAACAACAATTTTGGTGGTCTTGTAAATTGCCGTGACTTTGCTGCTGCTGCGACTTAGGCCACTGCACAAAATACCAGCAAAATCAAAATCATAAGGCGACGTCTGCTGCTGCTGCTTTTATTGTTCTCAATAATCGTTTTTTGCATTTGGCTGCGACTTTTTTTTAAGCTGAAGCTTCAATATATTGAAGCTGTAAAGTAAAAATTTTGTAATTCTACTTCGACAGAAGCATTTTAACACTGATATATATACATAGCAAAAAGAACATCTGTTTCAGAACAGTTGCTATCATCAGTAGACTTTCACTAAGCTACCCATGGCATGTAAGTAGTTTTTCTCAGTGTATTCTACACCTTCGCCTTACCTGAGCTTATCAGGCAACTGTAAGATCTTTTTGTGGTTTTAGTTTGGTTTAGTTTGCTTCGGTGTTTGTTAAGCAAGCGTCTGCCGCCTGGCTGCCTGCGTTTGCGTTTACCCAAGTTGGGCAAATAAAGTCGTTAAAAGGAAGCTGGTCAGGAAATGAGCCAGCAAGAAAGTGCCAGCAAGTAGCAACATTTCAGCTGCAATTGTTGTATGTATATTTAGTTGACAAACACTGCTTTATGCTGCCAATCCAGACAACATACAAGTGACACGATAAACAAGCTGGGGAAGCCCCGAAAGCAAGTCCTAGTCCCCAGTTCCCAGCTTCCAGTTGCCTGGCTTGACAGCTCTTTTCTTTCTTTTATTTTTTTGTAGCTAGCTGTTTTGCACATTTATCCTGTTAGTGACACCTTCTTTGTCCCCATGTTTGTCTGCATGTCACTCTTCATTCGTTTTCACTCACCCCTCCCCCCGCTCCCCCCCAGCTCCTTTCACGCCGCAGACCTGAGCTCATATGAAATTCAAAGCAAACTGCTTGCATGTCTATGGCGCTTTTGGCCCAACGTGGAAATTGATTTTCTATTTTGTTGCTCTGACAGTCTCTCTGCATTTTTTTTCTAGCTAGCGATTGTCAGTGGCAGCTACACGTGATTGAGTCTTATCTTTAGTTTTGTCACTTCAAATGCTGGCAGCTACTTTAAATGTCAGCGCTCAGGGATGGAAAGATGGAGGAGGCGGAGAGCTACCCTCGACCAACACGTGCTGTTGGGCAAAATTTTCGTTTTCTAGGGAACGTTTCCCTAAACCCGCACGAGTCAAAGGCTTATCGTCAGAGTGTGAGTTGCATAAATGAGGTGTGATTCCTTCCCCCTTTGGCTGGGTTAAGTGCAACACATGTTCGCAGTTTGTAGGGATTTGCTTTCGCGCTGGTTTTAAACATTTTTGTAAATTTTTTTGATGGAGCGCGAAGAAGAGACGTGGTGATAAATTGCGATATTCAGTTTTTGCTGTTAACGCAGAATATGATTCTGCAAGGTAATTGGTTAATGGCATGGTTTTACTGTATATTTATTTCAATTATTTTTATGGATACATTAGGTTTGTTAGAGAAGTTAGGAAGTTTTTGATTTTCAAATTTTTTTTTTTTGGCAAAAATGCATGCTATTCTCCTACTTATTTTCTATTCAGCTTAATAAAATTTATCTAAGTTTTTTAATTCTATTTCTTTTCCAATGCATTGGTTCAAAATTCCAAGCCAATGCGATTGGAATAAGTTAGCATATGTTATCAACATCTTAAATAATAGATCTAAGCTCAATGCCCAAATCAGAGTGTGAGTACTTTCCACCGAAAAGGGTCTGGAAATCTCAATTCGACACTCTGATAACTGCAAATTATATCAAGCCAAATCGCTAGCCATCCAGGAAGCAGGCAACTATCTTAGCACATATTAACCTGTTTAAAAAAATTATGAAGGATTTTTAAGAGATGGCGTCAATAGTTTTAATTCGAATCCGACAATGTTGCAACCAACTTCATTTCCCTGAAGAAGACAGCAATGGCTAGCCGAATCGCAAACAGCTGAGTTAAATTTTTTTTTAACTACAGCAAAGAAAGACGGCCCAAAATAACCCCAGTTTCTTTTTCAGTAAGTGTTGTTTACAAAATAGTTTTTGTGCGCTCCGAATAAATCAACTTTTGGGCCAACAAAATTTCATTTGAAGTAAAATGCATCTGAAGGCCATCGAATACTGCATGGAGCTGCATGGAGCCCAGACATTACCCCTTTCGACTGCTAGCATCAGCACTTTCGATCTTTTGAATTTTTTTTTTTTTTTTAGAACATTTGTTTATTGAATTTAGTTACCCTAGGACAAAATTTTTACAGTTTACTGTTATTGCTTAAAACTAACTTATACTATAGTGAGTATTAATACATGAGTAAATATTGTACTTATTACTAAATATATGTTTAGAGAGTAGGGAGATAAGGATCTAGAGATAGGGATTTTTACTCTAAGACTAATTTTAGGTTTACTAGTATATGATGTTAAATTCGATTGTGTCTTGTGTCTTTGTATCAGTTAGTTTAGATCTACGTGTTAACTGTTATCCTAAATTATAAGTTATTTTTATTTACAATTCAGGTGGGTATTGGGTTTAAGCAGTTAAGTGGTTTTTAATGTGTCTAGCCGGTAAGTTGTTATTAGTTATGATCTGGTTGTGTGATGGCAGTTTGTTGTGTGTAGGTGAGCTAAATCCTACGATTTGTCAGGTCAGCTGGGTGGATCCTTAGGAGCCTTCTACTAGCCCTGATCCCGTTGATACTTCGCGATCTGAGTAGACGCCTGGCGAGGTAGTTTGGATGAGCAGCAACCTTGTCCAAGTAATTCGCTGCCTGATTATTTATTGTGTCGCCAACCAGAGGGACGCCACACTCTCTCTCGATGTCTCGAGTGCGAATGAACCTCTCAGCTTCGGTGATCCGTTTAAGGATTTTGGCCTGATTTTGTTCAGGTGGGTCTTCGCGGCGATGCCATACACCTGGACATCATATCTCCATATTGGTGCCAGAATTACCTTGTAGATGAGGACCTTATTCCTAAGCGAGAGCTTGTTATTGGCGTTGAGTAGCCAACTCATTCTCGTCGTCTTGCTGCGTAGCTTGCCTGCTACTTCGGCGGCATGCTGCTTGAAGGTAAGCCTCTTATCCAGGGTCACTTCCAGATACTTATGGGCCGTTTTAAGAGGAAGCACCTCACCATCCATCGAATCCTCTTTCTCTGGGATGAAAGGCCATCCTGGACAACTCTAAATGTCCTGTCCGAAAGGAATGATTTGACCATTAAAAAAATCTGTGGATTGAGCGTTCCCCTGAGCCAGTAAGCCATCATGCCAAACGCGGTCAAATGCCTCTTGAATATCCAAGTACGCTGCCACAACGTACTCCTTGGCGTGGAATCCTTCCAGGACGAAATTGGCCACTCTGTGTAGCTGTTCTGGGGTTCCGTGTCCCTGTCGAAAGCTGAACTGGAATTCAGGGATCCTCCTTTTGACTACAGGGGTCTCCAGAATCCTTCGCAATAAGCATGTTTCCAGCAGCTTGCCAAATGCTGGGAGGAGGCTTATAGGCCTGTAGGAGTCCAGCTCATCTGGGGGCTTCCCAGGTTTGTGAAGCATCACTATATTGGCTCTTTTCCATAAACAGGGAAAGCAACTGAGGCGTAGGGCTGCAATACCGCCTTGCGAGGGAGGGGCTTTATCGTTCTTTTGTGAACCTCGTCTTCTCCAGGAGCTTTGTTGCTTTTGCCAATTTCACCCTGTGATAGGTTTGACTGGCAGCCCCATTTGAAGAGGGTCGTCCAGTGCGTCTTGGACCATTTGGAGTCTATTGGTCGAGGCAGTGCTAAAGGGCAGAAACCTTTCCTCGAGATTGGAGGCAAAGGCTTCAGCTCGGTCCTGAGGGTGTTTAGCCCATGTCCCGTCAAGTTTCTGCTCTCCCACTTAGGCCTCATGGGCCCGTTGCGATGCCATATATTCTCTGTTAACTCTTTAATCCCGAGGTAGATCAATACTGAACCATTGTGTGGACAGAATAAAGTGTAGTAGAGTTGGGATCTCTATCTCGGACATCTCCGAGAGATTGGTAAAGAAGGGTTGACCTAGGATCCTAAGTCTCCTCCTACTCAGAGCGGGGCAGTGGCACAGAAGGTGTTGTACCGTTTCCTCCTCTTCTTCATATCTACAACTTCTACAGAAGTCATGGTGTGCTACGCCTAGGCGTGCTGCGTGTCTGCCAATAAGACAGTGACCCGTTAGGGCTCCTACCAGAAGTGCTATGTGTTCCCTTCTGTAACGCAAAAGTGTGTTAGTACGTTTTAGGTTGAATTTTGGCCACGTAAGTCTTGCTACTGAACACGAGGAAAGGTTTTTCCACCTGTCATTAGCAAGACGTAGTGTTTCGGTTTTTATGTGAAGCTTGTAGGTAGCTATAGGCATCCCTATCGTGCTCTTCTCTGAAAGGAGCTCGATGGTAGTGCCTAGTCTGGCCAGTTTGTCCGCAGACTCATTTCCATCTATGTTTCGGTGTCCAGGCACCCATATCAGGTGAATACTGAAGTGTCGGCCAATCTCGTTAAGGGATAAGCGACATTCAGTTAGCGTTTTAGAGTTATTTGTGTGTGAGTCAAGTGCCTTCAGGGCCGCTTGACTATCCGAGTAGATAAATACGTTTCCTTCCTTGGCCGTAAGTGTGCTAAGGTAGGTGGCAGCTTCCTGGATGGCTACCACCTCTGCTTGGTACACACTGCAGTGGTCAGGAAGGCGGAACGATAGGTTTAGGTCTAGGTTGGGGGAGAAAACACCCCCTCCTACTTTTTCGTCGAGCTTAGAGCCATCTGTGTAGATATTTATGGCGCTAGCTCTGCTATGAGGAAGGTTTTCCCAATCGCTTCGGCTTGGGATGTAGACGTCGTAGGATTTGTCGAACGTCGTTCGGGGTATACAGTAGTCTGTATTTGACGGTATACCCGCTTGGTGGCTAAGTATTGTGGAGTGTCCGGAATTACCCCCGTCCCAGGTATCGGATTCTCGTAGTCTAAGGGCTGTAATGGTAGCCATCTGTTTTGCTACAAGGTCAAGTGGTACTAGGTGAAAAATGATGTTAAGCGCTTCCGTTGGTGTGGTTCGGAGCGCGCCGCTCATACATATTTCAGCGCTTCTCTGTACTTTGCTTAGGTTGTTCAGGACGTATTGTTTCGAGGCGGCCACCATATAGAAAGTATTGGGCGTACCACGGCTGTGTAGAGCCATCAAAAGACGCATCGTTTTTTCGCGATGGTATCCGAAAATTCCACGAAAGATTAAGAAAAAGTAGTGGCTAGCGATGAACAATACTTAAAAAAAAATAAAACATTTTTGTACAGATTAAACAAGAACGAAAAAGCATCAAAAGGATCCGTATCGATTTACTTAAATTAGCGGTGGGAACGACTTTTCTCCATACCATACCCCAAGAGTATTTTTCTGCAACTGGCGTCACTTTGACGCACAAGCAATTTCCTCTCTTCTACAAGCAAGCAGATTGCGCAACAAGTGCAGTATTGGCAACCGAGACTCGCTTAGTGCACAAGCAGAAATGCTGTGTGTAAATAGCTGCTCGAATCGAGCCTCTCCGATAAAGCTGTATTTTCACTTGTTTGATATCTCATATGAGTTACTTATATGAGTTGCTCAGATTGTGATAGTCAATCTGAGAAGCTAAAAAAATGTAATGATAATATGAGAAGTTCCCGTTTCTCATATGAGTTTAAGACAGCTTACGCAAGGTAAGCTGAGGTAATTTTTAGCCTCAGCTTAAGGGTTTCTCTGTTCTTGTTCTGTAAACACCGCTGAGTTAGACTCATACACTTATATTTCCGGAATTCCCTAGATCAGCAACTAAACTTCCCAGACAGGTCATCGGCATCGCAGCTACTTCTGGGGAAGAGCACGATATGGATTCCTTTGGCCTCTTAAAAGCTATTCACAAGACAGAGAACCAGACTGCGCTAATATTGCAACTCTGCATTAAAATGATTTAAGATAAAATTGGAAACAAGCTTCAAGGCTTTGCTATTACATTGTAAAACAGTTTATAACTAAAACTCCACATAGGTTTGTGGATGGACTCATATCAAAATTATATTCCCCACTCAACTAAGTTTCTTGTTCCACTGGTCACCACCCACCTTAAATGTTTCACCTCAAACAAACTTGTTGTTCCCCTTAATTCAATTTTCCTCTAGCCTGTCAAAAAATCACTTTTAAACAATTTGAGCAAAAATATTTGCTTACGCGTCAACAGTTCCACCTTCTTTCGCCTCTCTTTACTGAAATCAAAAAACGCCGCAAAAGTTTATTTAAGGCTCTAAGACGGACGACACCCCCTACTTATTGGTGGTGGCCAGGACGGAAGCGCCCGCAGTTACAAACTTGGCTCCGCAATTTTTTATGCAGCATCGTGGACAAAATTCAACATGGGACACATTAACGACCCCCCGGATGTATACGCGAAACGCACATTATGCTTTAAATTTATGTGATTAATAAATTTCCATAATTTTTTTGGGAAAAATGAGAAAACTGTCTGGTAGGCAAATAAAGCAGCATGGAAAGCGTTTTTTCCTTCCAGAATTATTTTGAGTGAACGCTGAAGATTTCTAATTTCTGCTGAGTATTAAAATAAATTTGCTTGCTTAGCCACCGAGCAAATGAATAAAAATTAGTTGGCAGACCATAAAAAATTAGGTCAGCTTAAGGGCCACGAGCGGCACTCTGCGAAATTTATGACAGTTTTGTGCTCTACGCATAAATCCTGGCAATTGTGCATGATTTTTAATGCTAGTTAAATCGACTGAAAATGACAGTTTAATGATTGACATGCGCCGCAGTTGCCGCTGCTGTGGTTACGACCCCGTAAGAGCCGGCCCAAAACCCGCGTGGGTTCCCATGGAGCGGATTCATGAGCCGCACAAACGTTTCAAATGAATGTCAACTGTCTGCTCGAATGACGAATACACTCGTTAAAGGGCACAACACCGGAATGAGTTCAGAGTCCCGGTTTTGTGGAGCGTAACGCAGAAACGGGAGCAGGGTTAGTTCTGAAGCCGTGGATGGGAAGTTGGCCAGCACGCCCACTTGTCAGTTGTCAGTGGTAAGCATCAACATCAATGTCAATGTTTATGACAGGCGCAAAGGATTAGCGGGCTACCCATTTGGAACAGTTTTGTGGAAATCCTCCCTTAGCATAGTTATGCAAAATAACGCATAGCTGGCATATGCGATAGTGAGTCAACCCCATGTCGAGTGCATTTCGCCGCAATGCGCTTGTCAATCAGCGTCCATATTGAGAAATGACGAAAAGTGCATAATGCGGCCGAAGGGACTGCACTGTGATTTGAAATACAAGATTCAGAGTGGTTGAAATCGAAACTATTATAGTTAAACAATTACGATTTGGATTTTGAAAACGATCGCTAGGAGGTCAATTAAAAGACAAATGAGAGCCTTTTACTCAGGGATGTAAGCCGGCTCAAAACCTACTCGTGCTCGGCAAACGAACCGCAAACCGAACCAGCGTCTCTTTGAAAATGCTGAACCAAACCCAAAATCGCTAAAGAAAACTGCTCAGTATATTTGATCGTCGAGTTTGATGACGAAAAGTCATTCATTGGAGGCCACAAATACACCTTGTAGAACTTTAGTGATAGCAAAGTCTGTGTACCTTTGGTT
>JAEIFU010002579.1:0-41371 GCA_018904235.1 Lordiphosa stackelbergi
AAATGATAATAGATTTAAAATGCTACAACAAATACTGAAAGAAACACAGAAAGCACATTAATCCGTTTACATTGAGTTAGTATCAACAAAAAGTGAAATTTAAGGCCATGTTTTGCGTGGGGTTAAACAGTAATTACATTACCTCAGAGAAGCAAAGAAGAAGAAGTAAAAAAAAAATGAGTGAAAGGGTTGTCTCTCTTAGTACAACACAATTAAAGTAGCTTGTCACCAAAAGTACAAAGCAGGCAGCTGCCTTCAAGAGCTGCGCATTGATCCCTTTGCCAAATAGGCCATTGAAAAGGGTATTGACAGACAGGCAGACAAACAGACTTTGTCAGAAAGTAAAGTTAATTTCAACCTTTGAGTGGCTCTTTCAAAGCCAACAGCATAGATTTCTCAAGTATTTGACTTGCCTCGGTTAACCCATTAAAAGCGAAATTGAACATTTTTGATTTGCTGAACAGTTGTTAAGGCAGAAGTTATTACAAAAATTGAATTGTATATATGAGAACTGTTTAAATATGACTTTTGGGTTGTATACTTGAAAGTTTAAATTTGTAAATAATATTCTTGATTTTATATCAAAGAAGTTTGTTAACATAATCGGGGTGCCACAGAAACCTTTTCGAACCAAATTCCAACCGAATGCGAATTCTTAGGTACCACAGAAATTTCTTTTGGTTGATTTTGTTAGGAGATTTTGCAAAGCTCTTTCTCACTAGCGCCTTTTGTCGAAGTGGGGCCCTCTACATGACAGCTAGCGGATTAAGGGGTGGAAATTAATACCTCATGTTTGGCGCCAACAAATTTTTTTAAATATTGCATTATATTGATGGAGAATGCGACTTAAATTTGAATTATTATTTAAAAATGCATCATAGAACATATAACACAATCAAAAAATTTCAATTAATCATTAAATTAACCCACATCTAAAATAAGACCTGTTTTTAGAGATGGAACATCAATTGGAACATCTGGTGCTCAAACTAGATTTTCTAATTAGAAAATGAAATCTCTAGAGATTTTTTTAATTCTCTGATTTCTGCACCCCCGAATTTGTGCAAGAAATCAGAGAAAGGTACGTGAGTTACACTTGTTTATTGTCTATTAATCGAATCAAAAAGCGGCCTGGGTTTAAGAGGATTCCTGCGTTCTACTCCCCAATGAAGAAGTTTTGAACCAGCAGCAAGAAGTGAAGTAAGACTCCGGGAACTGGAACTTCTTTAAGCATATATCTTAGGCCACAGCAAAATCCTGCTAGAAGTAGGACCAACTGAAGATTTACCAGCTCAGAACGATAACTTTAGAGCCTGCTTGCCGGAAAGAGAGCAAATGGCAGCAAGAAACAACCATCAGGGAGAATGAGCTTACCATCTACATCAGCAAAGGTCATTGGTTTCCCCCAGGAGGTGAAGATATTTCGCAAATTACACATATACGAGCCGAACGCATGCCAAAGCTGAGACCAAGAGAGCTGAAAGCAGTCAGTCGCTGGCTAGCCTTTGATGCGGTCAGTTTGAAACAATTTCAAGCCGCTTTTTTTCGCACACCAACACACTCTTACTTTCTGGCTTCGCTCTCGTTGCCCTACTCTAATCTACATGGACGATTGAAATCCAAAAGAAAGCACACTAGTCCGCATCAAATCTCTCTGGTTAGCAGTCAGGCGATGAGAGAGCGGACGAGCGCGCAATGAACGGACATACAAAGACCCCCTGCATGACATCATTAGTGAAATACAACGCAAATGTACAACTAGCGCAGAATGGAGCCCTCTCCCCTAAAAGAACTTTTCAACGGCTCTGTGAAATTAGACCGCGTGAATTAAGACCGCCGTGCATTTTGGTATGGCGGTCTTATTTCATTCTGCAAAATAAATTTATACCGCCATCACAAAATGAAATTAGACCACGCGGCCTTATTTTATTTTTGTGATGTTTAAATACATTTTGAAAAATGAAATAAGGCCGACGGCGGTCATAATTCACGCGGTCTAATTTCCATCACCCTTTTCAACTCCAACACTTTAGCTAGAACAGAACTAGAACTATAAAAGGAGTCATAACGGGGCATTGCACCGACGAAAGCATTGGAATGAGGTAGAGATAGAAAGAATTGCGACTACCAAGCACTTCTTAGAACCTATAGAAGAAATTTTGAGCGTCTATAGTTAGAAACTAGAGATCCACCAGTAGTAGGAGTTTTCTCCGCTGACCTAAATATGGAATTCTAACATCGGCTTCCTGATCATTGCAGTGTGTACCAAGTAGAATTGGTGGCCATCCAGTAGACCGCCTATTGTTAGCACCGTCATGAGTCAGAAGGGAACACTAAACAATCACTTTGTGATAAAATGCGTGATCACCACGCAGTTGTTAGAAACTAAACCTAAAATAGTTGCCCCCGTCTGATTGCTTTGGGCAATTAAAACAATTGGCGCCTGTGTTAAGATGCGGGGAAGAAATTTTCCCCACTAACAACAGAAAGGCCGATATGGCGCAAGCACACACACCAAGCTTTGTGAACTTGGTGTTTGCTGCTAAAGTCGGACTTTGCTGCAAGCCTGCCTTTGAGATTCCCAAGCCGTCACTGCAGTTCTGTCATGAGGTACCTTCTGCCAGCTCATTGAAATCAGACGATCTTTATGAAATAGCGCTATACAGTCAGACTCTTTTGTGGTGTTGTGCGTGTCTTGTTTTAGAAAAATTATGGACAAAATCATAACTTAATGACCTAGAGCCCGCTAAAAAGTTTTACGATTTAAAATCAAAAGGTCACCAAAACAATCACTTTAATAAGATAGTCAAGCAGCTCTAAGGGCGAGATATTAAACCTGGCGCCAGGCTGGAATAACCTTCTTGTTTGGGCTGTAGCTAGGGTCACGTGGCCCCCAGTTTAACCTGAAATCAACTAAAATTCTTTGCCTAAAATAGTGATATCATCTCAATTCTGGTTGCTGCCCTAAAGGATCACACCCTCATCGGTAGGCTGCAGCACGCTGGAGCGTCGCTCAGAAAGACTTCTGTAGAATGTGCAAGTGAGAGGAAGAGGAGGAGACATAACTTCATCTTCTTTGCCATTGCCCAGC
Organism: Lordiphosa stackelbergi; assembly: GCA_018904235.1. Lineage (NCBI taxonomy): Eukaryota > Metazoa > Arthropoda > Insecta > Diptera > Drosophilidae > Lordiphosa > Lordiphosa stackelbergi. Next base: position 3,092 of record JAEIFU010002579.1, read on the forward strand.
TCTTAGTGGAAGGAGACTCTAACTCTTGGTCAACCCTTTCTACTTAACCTCTCGAAACTGTCGAGATAGAGATTTCATCTCTACTGAAATTCTTAGCGTTGTGTTGTATATAAAGCGTGATTTTGGTTTTGATTTTTTGACTGGTTTAAACAGCTCACGCACGTTTCATGTTTTGTTTCACTATCAAACATCTTCAGTTTGGTCTATGATTTAACCAAGAATCGTCTTACAAACGAACAACGCTTGCAAATTATTGAATTTTGTTATCAAAATGCGTGCTCTGTTAAGAAAGTTCATCGCGCTTCTTCTGTTTTATGGTCAGTTTAATCGACCCACTGAAGCGGCTATTCGGTCTATTGTGACTAAATTTCGCACCAAATTTACATTGTTGGACATTAAACGACCAACACGCTTACGTAGAGTGCGAACTGAAGAAAATATCGCAGCTGTAACGGCCAGTGTTAGTGATGACCATCAATTATCGATTCGTCGCCGTTCGCAGCAATTGGGCGCTACCGTGTTATGATATCCAAATTTTTTTGTCCAAAATGCAAGGAGATTGACTTGCATGACATGTGGTTTCAAGAAGACGGTGCCACATGCCACACAGCACGCGCAACAATGGACTTATTGAGAGGCGAGTTCCGTGAGAATATTTTATTTCACGTTCGGGACCGGTCAATTGGCCGCCTAGATCGTGCGACTTAACCCTTTAGACTATTTTTTGTGGGGCTATGTGAAGGCTCATGTCTATACAGACAAGCCCGCTTCAACTGACGCATTGGAAGACAACATTAGCATTTATTCGTGAGATACCTGCCGAAATGTTGAAGAGAGTATCTAAAAATGGACTAAGCGGATGGACCATTTGAGGCGAAGTCACGGTCAACATTTGCATGAAAAATTCTTCAAACATTAAATTATATGGACCGTACCATCGATTCATTTTCAGAATTTTATGTTTTTTTAAACTTCTGTAAAAATCACATAAGTATCGCAATATGGGCCCTATCTTAACCTAAGAGTAGCGACAGTCTTGCCCCAAACCATGTCAATCTAACCTAACCTAACCTAGACACCAGAGAGAAGATGTAGCCTGCAGAGTTTTTGGAAACGAATGACATAAAACTAGTTTTAGTAAGAAACTTGGCAATGAATATTATTCTATGCCTTTACCAAAGACCAATATAATCTCTAAGATGCCGAACGGCCATTTGGCAATATGCTCCTATTTCTTTGGTGGCCACGAAAATCGCGTTCTTTCCGATCGCAAAAAGTAGAGAGCGCGAAAATCCAACAATTGAATGCACTTGCTTGTGTGAGTAAACACAACGAATACATGCATGCAGATTAACAATGCTTGAGAATACGTGTGCACACATACAGTCGTCGGCTGTCGCTGTATGCGTACTAGAGAGCGGCTGGCTCTAGAGCGCTCTCTCTCTGGCTTTTGAACAAAATTTCAAGAGAGCCTGGAGCCAGCTCAAAAGCCAGCACAAAAAAATCGTATGGCGTTACTCATCTCCATATTCTAATGTCTTTGCCTTTACCTTATTCTGCAAAGTATGATAAGTATGATCTAAATCGTATTGCAATTACGATAGCACTTAAGCGGCATTTACACTTGTCATATATCTCTAAAGAGACTCACAAATAACTAATAATGAATATTTAGCAGTTTTAATCTTCTTTGATGAAACATGATAGGATCTATTTGAAAAAGGTTCCTCTTTAGAGTATTTTGACAACAATTGGAGTATATGAAAAGTGTAAAGGCAGCTTAGGAACTTGACTACTCCACCTGACCTTGATTTACGTTGTTCAGAGAAACACAGAACACAATTTCCGGGTTTGACTGGGAATTCCCTCGGTACACACATTCAGCCGTTGCAGACTTTTGCAGATTTACTTCTAGTGGGGTACTTATGCTTGGTTGAGCTGACAAGAACTTAAGTTGAAAAAAAAGAAGAGAGAGATCAAAAAGAGAGCCAACCCACTCCACTTTCTCACTCTGCCAAAAACCGCCAAGCAAATATTATCCGATTGAGAAGAACTTTACTCATTCCAAGAACATTTGGAATATTTGTTGTCAAGAATTTTGACAAAATTTTGTTCTTAATTTAAGGTAGAAGGCAACATTATTTTGAACAAGTTTTCTCCTTCTGTGTAGGCACCAGACAGAAGATATAGACTGCAGATTTGTCGAAAGTAAATGACACAAGAACTAGTTCTAGTTAGAAACTTGGCGATTAAGACCTAGACCTTTACCCTAATACTGCTAAGTAAGACCTAAATAGTACTACAATGCGATAGCACTTAAGCTGCCTTTACACTTGTCATATATCTCTGGCGACAGTGTAATGAAAGTCAAATAACTCTAAATATATAGCAAATTTAAACTTCTTCAATAAAATAGGACAAGATCTATTTGATAAGAGTTTCTCTTTAGAGAATTTGGACAACCGATTTTTAGTCATGAGGTGTATAGAACTGTCTAGGTAGATTATTTTTCAAAGGTAACAAAATACCCATCTTATCTGGAAATGCCTCACCAAATGTTTAAGCAAATAAGAAATTTTAAAAGAAACTAATCTAATTTACACTACACTGAGTTTACTATCGAAATCGTCATCAACTTGAATAGGTGTTTATACTGGCACAAAGTTGAGTTATTGGGTAAGAGTCAGGAAACAGCTGAGTTTGTGTGCGGATGGCAAAAATTCAATAAAATCAAAAAATAAAAGTAAAAAAATACAGCTTATTTGTGATGCCGTGATGCTGCAAATGATGAATATGACATCAATGTCTAAAAGCACCCTTTGCCTTTGGGCACTTGTAAGAAGACGGTTGATTGCTCCAAAAAATTGTTTACTAACATATTATTCTTATTAGGCACTGAACGCACCGAGCGTCGATTAGCCCAGACTCCTACTTGGAACTAAAAGCATCAGTCGACAGCCTTGTATATGGCTAATCCTGAGGCCTAAACACTTTTGGAACGCCAAGCCGACTATAACTTGCAGCTGGAGCCACTTCACAGCAGGTACAACCACCAGCACCAATGGCTAACACCGGCGGGATTTGGGGTTGTTTGGAGGGAGAAAAAAATTTATTTTAGTTTTAACCCAACCCAATCCAACAAAACCAACAAGAGTCTATCCGCACCCTCGCAATAATTTATTTTTATATATTATTAACAATTAAGGACACAACTGTTGGTTCATGCGGGAGTTTTTTCTTGTTTCCCGAAATCCACCAGTGGCCCACAACCCCCAGCTTTTTTTTTTCTCAGAAAGCAATTCAAAACAAAAATAAAAAATACTAGCACCGCTACTCTAAGACGCAATAAATGGCAAGCTGTAAAAATAAGACAATCCCAAGTGTTCTACAAATCGCTTTCGATGCAAAAACGACCCGATTCCCATACAATTTGAGTCGTTTTTGGATCGAAAGCGATTTGCAGAACACATGGTAATAAATAAATGTTGTTGTAGCGCCCTTTCGTTAGCTTTTCAGTATTTCATAATCGATTTTAAGTTGTCTTTTACCTTCTGCTTCTTAACCAAGAGTAAAAAAAAGAGTAAAAGGAAAAATCGGGTGTGGTAATAAGTTTTATATTAAGAAAAGCAAGAAGTAATTAGAAAGAGAAAGATAGAATAAGAATGGACACAAAACTGTCCCTCAAACTGTAAGTGGTTGCTCTCATACACAACATTCCAGGGGTTAATTCATTAAACACTAATTGTTTGACTTGACTTTCCCCATTTATTAGTACTTTTAGTTAATAATATTCCATAATGGGGGGTGGCAAATTTAATGAGAACAAACAACACAATAACAACAATTGATAGAAAAAAAAAACACAAGTTGAGCTATTGAATTTCACACGCTCTTGACATCCGCAAGTCGTTTACGGTAGCGTGCCCGGTTGGGTCTGCTTAGATACGGTATGCTAAAGGGCAGTGCACTGCAAAGATCAACACAGACAAACAAAGAGAAAGAGAGAGAGAGAGAGAGAGTGACTACAGTGAGTGTGGTTTGTGTGGTTGAGCAGCTGTTTACCTAGCTGAGGCTGAGAGACGATACATTCAGGTAAAGGTTAGAAATTTGACAATTAGACGCCACACGAGACGCATGAACAACAAAATGGCCACTACGAGCGGTTGTACAAAGCTGCAGCAGAGAGAGAGAAAGAGCTGACGTTAAACAGAAAAAAAACTATTGCCTACTTTTGCGGGCAACTAATGTAAATGCATTTTGCATATCAATTAAAATAACTAATTAAAATTTAAATTAATAGCAGACTGATTCGTTGTGGTGTAATTTGATTAATAAAAAAACAAAAACTTCCCTCCCCCACATCCAACAGGATGACAGCATGATTTATTTTGCATGCTCATTTGTGTGTGTGTGTTTGTTTGTTTGTTTGTGTGTTTGTCATTAAATCAATAGCAAAAGCTGTGTATTCGGTTCATTAGGCATGCAAATTAGTTTCAATATAAAAGAAGAAGAAAACTAGGCAAAACATTGACCATTTTCAAAATACCTGCTACTGCCGCTGCCGCTGCCATAGCGATCCTCCGTCTCGGCCACATGATGCGGAGCGGGCACAGCGCGTGTACGCGTTGAGCTGCTGCCATAACCGCTGCTCGAGGACGAGGGTGTGGCATAGCTGCTGCGTGCGGCTGGCGTTGTGTGGCTGTCATCGCGTGAGGCACGTCGGGCCTCCAAGCGATCGCGATAGGAAGAGCTGCCGGTGGAAGTGCTAGCCGCTGTGGTCGAGCTGGCGGCACTGCTGGGTGTGGATTTGGTGGCCGCACTGCTGCTACTGCTGGCCGCGGCCGCACTTGTCTTGGGTTTAGTCTCCGGTTCGGATTCCGATTCCGACTCTGAACTGGTTTCCTCTTCGCTGCTGGAGCTAGATTCGGGCTTCTTTTTGTCCGCCGAACCATTGGAGGAGGGTTGACTATGCTGTGGCAGGAAGCGACTTACAAAAGGCTTCTTCTCAGGCGTGGCTGGTGTGGCTGCTACGGATGCTGCTGCTGCTGCTGTTTCGCGAGCGGTGGAGTAACGTGCCGCACTGGCCGCCTTCTGCTGGCTGCTGCTAGGTGCTGCGGCAGCAGCGGCTGCTGAAGCAGCTGCCGCCGAGCTGGCCGAACTTTCGGTAGAGGCACTGCTATCGCTGCTGCCAGAACGTTGAGTCTTCTTAACGGCCGCCACTTGGGCAGAGACAGGCGGTTTTGACTGTTGAGTAGGAGTGGGAGTTGCATCAGAGTCTGTGGCGCTGGCAGTCTGTTAGTTTGTAGGTTGTTTGGTTGTTTTGGTGGCAAGCGACAGAGAGAGGAGAGAGAGAGAGATGGAAGAGATGGATGTTTTTGATGAAGTGACATCCATATGCTGGGCGAATTGTAAACGGGAGTCTATGCAAATGTCATCAACAGACGCACAAATTGTTTTGTAACACGAGAGTTGCTCGATTGAGTTGGCGAAAATTGTACAAAGGAATAAATTTTTAGTCGAAATCTAACTAAAGCCCAAGAAGAGAGGATGGAAAATGTGACTATCTCACTCTGACACGCAGTGATGCTTGACTTCGGCAAGCATTCGGTGTTCGACATCCAGAGGCTAAAGCTGGGCAACTCTGAACAAAAGTTCTGAAAATTCACCTTTTGCTTGTAATTCTCAAGCAGTTTAAGCTCTGATTTGCTTGAAAAAAGCAATTCGAAACTTGTTAAGCGAACCGTAAGACACTTCAAATGGCTGTACAGACAACCCCCTTTTTTACCTTTCTCTTACAATTCTCAAGCAGTTAAAGCTTGCATATGAGGCTAGTGCCAGCATATTAGCACTGTTAAGCCCTTTTAATGTCTATACAGACAAGTTATTCACTTCTTAGAATTCTCAAGCAGTTTAAGCAAGAAGACGAGTTTAGAATAATATTTATAGGACCTAAAGCGCTCTGAAATGGCTAGACAAACAGCTTATTTACTTTTTATTGCAGCATTCCAGCTTTGTCTTAGCTTGTTCTTAGAATTCCCAAGCAGTTAAAGCAAAAGGATATCGCTGTAGCCAGTAAAATTTATTTAATTATTCAATTTTTGACGGCTTTTATTGAATTCTTTTTCTTGGTTTCTATAATTCTCAACAACTAATAGCATAAAAGGCGATGGTAATATTAATGGGACCTAAATTACTTGAAATGACTATACTGATAGTTTAATTTCACTTTCAACAGTAGCCCATTTCCTCTACGGGGCGATAATTTGCATATTCTGTACGATATTTAGCGTTTGTAAAGAGCACTTACATCAAAATTTCAAAAAATAATTAAATATTTCTAGGAATTCAATTTCCAAAGTGTACGAGAAGTCACCTTTTTACTTAAGAAATCATAATATTCCGATCTTAAAATCGGTAACGGGCCTTCATAAAAGATATAATAAATTCAGGGTGAACCACTGAACCGAAACAAAACAGCGGTATATTTACCGTGTGAACCCCTGAACCGTACCAGTCTTTATTTCCGAACAAGCATCCCTGTGTACTTTAATTATGTGCTACTTTTCGTTCAATTAAGGCACGGAACAAAGATTAGAAGTCGGTGCTTTCTGTTTTTTGTTGGCTTTTTCTTGCAATTCTCAAGCAGTTAAAGCATCTCCAAGATAACAAAAAATATTGATAGGAACGTATAAACTTTGAAATTGCTTTGTGAAATTGGTTTTATCACTTTTTTAAAGAATTCTCAAGCAATCAAAAATGTAAAGGCAAGTAAAATGCAGTTGTTGGCAACCTGTTAAGTTTTGCATTTTGTCCTTTATGGATCGTTCATAAAACTCTCAAGCAAACAAAGACTTGGACTCGTTGTATGACTACCTACTTATCTTTCAAAGCTTTTCGACTTTTCTTCGAGGTCTCAAGGATGGAAAGACTATTTAAATTCGGCTTGCAGAATACTGAAAAAATCATTCCATTCCAGGGTTTCCGGGATCAATTCTCGCCGAAAGTGTACTAAAAATGGGTTGATTCTGGATACGGAAAATTTTTAAATTTTGATCCCGGTAAAACCCTGGCAAACTTAAACTGATCCCTCTTTTCGAACATAACTTAGTTCCATAAGAGATTGCATTCTAGTCCGGTAGAGATTGATTTGTGCCTGATATCCGAACTCAACTTTGTTTAGTTTGGTCTTCGTGCATATTGCTATAGTCACCCTCAAAATGACGCTATTAATCTTAGCACGACAAAAGAAGAAAAATGCGATGAGAGAATTAAAGAAAGCGAATTTGCTTGTGCTCTCAGTTTGTTCGCTCTCTCCTACTCCCCCACCTAAAACAATCCTTTTTCGGTTCACACGCTGATCAGGAAGGATTTAGGTGTGAATCCTTTTAACATACAGCTGGAGCAAGGATTGAAGCCGAACGACCTACCGCAAAGTAGAAAAATTGTGTTCAGCGGCGAAGCTCATTTTTGGCTCAATAGGTACGTAAATAAGCAGAATTGTCGATTTTGGAGTGAATATCAGCCAGAAGCATAGCAAGAGCTACCAATGCATCCAGAAAAAATCACTGTTTGGTGCGGTTTATGGGCTGGTGGCATCATTGGACAGTACTTCTTCAAAGTTGATGCGAATCGTAACGTAACTGTGAATGGTGAGCACTACCGTGAGATGATATGCAACTTTTTTTTTGCCCAAATGCAAGAGCTTGACTTGCATGACATGTGGTTTCAACAAGACGGTGAAAATTGGACTAAGCGGGAAGGACCATTTGAGGCGCAGTCACGGTCAACATTTGCATGAAATAATCTTAAAACATTAAATTATATGAACCGCACAAACGATTCAAATAAAGATTTCATGTATTTTTCTGAATTTAATGTGTTTTTTTTTTACCTTTACCCAAACAATTCTTTTCGGAATGATACATGCCCACTCGTACTTGAAAATATACCTACTATTCCTACTATTGGGATCTAATCACACAAATCGGCTTCAATGTAGTTTCTTGATTTTTTAATGCGAAAACTGCTAGAGAAGACAATTAATCTGACTTCGTCTCAGAAATTCGTACTTGATTTGAGTATTTTCGGCTTGGATCCAAGAATATTCTGTCTTATCCTACTTTTGATATCTAAACTGCTTGATCGGCTATTTCTTCTCTCACGAGGCATTTGATTGTTTGCTTTTTGCTCATGTTTGACATCATGACGTTTACTTCGCACTTCGCTGCTACACACACACAAGTGCAAAGCTTGATAGTGTGTGTTTGGGAACCACTACTGTACTGACATCCTATTCACATTTTGGTGATTTGTTTTAGCTTTTCCCTCCCTTGATCTTAAAATTCTGAAGCATTACAAGCATGAGAGGAGCTTTTTAACCTTTTGATACGGTTTTTTCTTTTGACTTCTGATTTTTCTTAAAATTCTCAACTAGTTAAAGCATGGGCAGGCAATTAGTGTGTGCTTTTCGGCTTTTTGGTCGCTTGTTTTTAAATTGCTCAAGTAGTCTCTTGCATGAAAAAACAATGTATACCTTTGAAAGAATCTTTTTGCCGCTGAAATCGTAATACCTCACTTTTTGGACGTTTTTTGGTTTTTGTGGATTTTTCTTACTAATTTATTTATTCTGTTTGGGCTTTGAAAGGCGATTTTATACCGTTTGAAATGTTCTAAAACTTAAGCTTAGGTCCCACTTTTAAAACTGACACACTCTTATTTTTCTTATTGGATGTTCGAAAGCGAGCTCTTACTACTGGAAAACATTGGTCCTTCGAGCCGGATATTTTTCAGTTTTGCAGTTTTCCCAAAAGACTTTGGGACAGCTTTTAACGATCTTTCCGATTCTCAAACTAGTAAGTTTTAGCTGGCTCGAGATCATGTTATGGAGCTATGAATACACTACAAGTAAGTCTGGTAGACTGTACAGCTGTTTCAAGAACCTCCCAGTCCCATTTTGAACAGTCTATGCATATTAGTACGCTAGGAAGATTCTGTATAACTTCAGTTTTCTTTTAAGAAAACTTTATGAAATTTGATACAAGTCCCGGCCAAGTTATGGTCAGCCTGCACGCTGCTCAAAGAGAAGTTGACTGCTGCGCATTGGAGGCTGCTTCACGCGTAACTGGTAGAGTCATATTTATGATGAAAGCCCTTGTTTTTGGCTTAATGAAAGTGAAAATCGTTAAATGACCCCACAATAAATTGGAAGCAATTTGTTGTAGGGTGCCTCAGTTTAGTTAGCTGTGAGTTGATGCTTCTCCAAAGACGAAATACTGACCTGTCAAAGGCATGTGGCCAACCCATTTTCCACAGACCAATAAGGTTTGGGCAGAACCGCCATCCCGATTACAAGAATGGGCGAGTTAGTAATGGATCTGGGCCTGAAAACCATTCTCGAATCGCTTAACCCGCTCTGGGAAAGTGTGACCAACCTTTTCTCATTCATATTTCAGAGTGACCACAATTCACTGGTTTAGTGGGACCATAACTTATAAGTACAGCCTTTACACTTGTCACAGAATTAAATGTAAAGGTAAGAAAGTCGGTGAAGCCCGACAGTAATATACTCTGTACCTACAGTAGGAGAAGTGCTGGTGCGTTGGGGCAGCGAATTTTCTTTTGGTCATAACTTGACCAATAAATGGCGTCACTACTTGCTTTTAACAATGCCGGTTAAGGGTTTTTTAAAAATTGACAAATAGATGGCGCCATTACTGTGACCACGTGGCTCTTTAAGCCACGTTAACTATTTAGTTGAATACACAGATTAGGTTTAAGTTCGGTTTATCGGAGACGGCATGTTTCCGGTAAGAATGAGTGTCACAGAAAGACAAAGAGATAAGTGTGTGTGTGAGTAAAGCTAAGGTCCCACAGGCAAATAATTTGCCCAAATTTTGATGGAAAATTGACTAAATAGGCCAACTTAGGAAACTTTTTGGCTATTTTTGATCAAATTGCTTATGTATGGAACCATAGTTTTAGTTTTAAGTTGTGCAAAATCTGTAATCATGGCTATTTAGAGAAATTTTTATGAAAATTTGGGCAAATTATTTGCCTGTGGGACCATAGCTTTATTCACTTTTTCTTAACAATTCATTTTTGCTGCTTTTTGCTGTTAATTTGCATTGGTTCAACAGCGCTGGCATGGAGTGGCAGCTGTTGGTTGACTGCAGAATAGGCAAAGATCACTGATAACTTGGTAGAGATATGAATGAAACAGCTGACCGATCAACTAGCATACTTAGTGGTGTGTTGTGTTCCTCTTTTTAAAAGTTATATGCAAGCATAACGAGACCTCGAGCCAGCAAAAAATTTAAGGTAAAATTAAACATGATTTCTCAATCAGTTAAACGCTGGAAAGGCGTTTGGTATCCTGTTACAAGGATGCATTCATTAAAATCAATATACAGAAGGCCAATTCAGCTTGTTTAAAGGTTTTTTCGGTTAAAATTGTCAGGAAGTAAAGGTGATTTTTTAACTTCAATATAAAAATACTAACTTGCTATTTAACCCTTTCCAAACTAAGAACTTTAAAAACGTTTAATAAAAATCTGTAAATATAATTTGTACAAATCATTTTCGCTGTTTTGTCATTTTCATTACACTTTCCTAATTTATGGAGCAACCGTTTCCTATTTGCCAAAAGCACTTGACAACAAAACAAGACAAATATGCAGCGAGTGTGCATATGTCACATACAGACACACACACAACACCCCTCTGCACTCCTATACACCCACTTACACACACTCTCCGAAAATGAAAACATTGTTAAACTGACGGAAGCAAACTCGTTGCTGACAGTCTGATGATTGAAATGTTCACCATTGAACCCTAAACGATGAGCAGGGAATGAACAGGAGAAGGGGGACAGGCGGCAACAATGTAATGCAAAAAAATATAAAAAAAAAAAGAAAAGAAACAGACACACACAACAGAAAGAATATATATGTATATATACAACGGACATCAGAAATTTGCAAACAAAGATGTAAAAATAAAATAAAATCAAGAGAAATATGGCTGAATGGCTTGGTCATTGGTTTATACAGCTTGACATCAATGACCAGAAATATTTTGTCAGATTTAAGCAAATTAACATCACTACCACATCGTTTGTCCACTTGCAGAGCGAAAGAGAGAAAGAGAGAGAGAAAAACAAGTAGGAGGCTTAAAAAATTTGTAATTCGTTTTTATTTCAAACATATACACAGAAAAAATTTGTTACTTTGCAGTCTCTAACTAACGACAAGGTAATAGATGTTAAATTACTAAGAAAAAAAAAAATGCTAAAATAATAATGAACAATTTTGTACATAGATTTTGAAAAATTTGTGAATTTCTGATGTCCAGGTTTTGGATCAAAAAAGCTTTGGCGATTGTGGGAGAGATATTGGGGGAACTTGTTTTAGAAAGTTATTAAGAAAGAAGCCTTTCTCTTTATAAACTAAATGTAATAATATTTCTTTGTTGGCCGAGCATTAGTCGATTAGGTTTTCTTTTTTTTTTGTGTAATTTTTTGCTTTTGCCAAAAGTTTTTTGACCCAAAACAGCATTAAGTGAAAGGCGTTCCACAAGACAATAAAAATAAACAGAAAAACATAAAAAAACAAAGACAAAACTTAAAAAAAAAAACAAAGGGTTAGAGGGCAATAAAAATGGTAAGATTAAGTGTAAAGGTAACAGTTAACGGTTAACAGAGTAAGTACAGGCTTTTTGTTTTTTGTTCTTTGTTTGTTTTTACAAAACTTACGCAGCGGAAGGGAAGTGTGAACGAAGGAGCACAAATAAAGGAAGAAACATAAACTAACACAAAGAAAATACTGTGTGTGCAGTGACAGTGACAGCGTATAGCCTTCACGCAAAGCTGAAAAGTTATGCTGAGGGCAACAACCTTTTCCTATTCTTGATTTTCCTGATTATTTGTTTCATTACGCGGCCGTAAGCTGCCTTTGATTACCTTTTAGTCCTCCTCTTCGTCTTCGTCTTCATCTGTTACCTCTATTTCTTCTTCGGTATATTCACTTTCTTCCTCTGTCGAGGAGCTATTCTCCTCGGCAGTGTGATTCGGTGGAATCTATAACTTCAGCGGAAAGTTCTTCTACTTTATGTACAAGTTCAGGTTCTGGTGGGGACACATTGATTGCAGGCAGGGTAAGAGGAAGAGCTTCTTCTTCTTCTTCTTCTTCTTCTTCTTCACTCTCATATTCAGTAGACTCTTCCTCTACTTCTTCTTCTACTACTTTCCCTCCTCCTCCTCCTCCTCTTCACTGCCACTGTCACTGACCACCTGTTCTTCTTCATTTGCCTCATTCACACTTACCTCAGCTCGCGTATTCGTATTAACTGTACGCACTGGAGATGCCGCCTGATTGGAGCTACTATCGCTGCTCTCTTCACCCCTCTTTAAAGCCGTCACACGCTGATCACTGGCTGTTGTTTCACTGCCAGTTGAGGTAGTAGCTCCCGCTGGTCCTGCATTCTTACGCTTCTGCCTGGCCAATTCATCCTCATCCGCCGCCCCTGTTGTGGCCTGTGGTTGATTCTTCTGCTGTTGACGCTGCATGGCTGCCTTTTGTGCTTGTATGGCTGCCTGTACATTCGCCTTGGCCGCCTCAGCTGCATCTGATTTCTTTTCCTTCTTCTCCTTGCCTATGTCCGCCAAACGCTGTACCACGCGCGAACAGTCGCTCAGTCGTATAATGCCGCTCAGTTGTCCACGCGACACATCTTCGCTGTCCAGCACCCGTTCCTTACGCTCCTTCATCTCCTGCTGACGTTGCTGTTGCTGTTGCTCACTGTCCGAGTCCTCGTTCTGATGCGAACGCACAAAGCGCGAACGGAAGCGTGAGGATTTGCCCGCACGTCCCGCCGGTTCGTTTTCATAATCATTCTCGTACTCATACTCTGAGCGTCCATAGCGACTGCTTTCGCCATAGCGTTCATTGTTGGCCGCCGTGCGTTGGGGTCGTTCACCAAATTTGCGTCCACCCAATACCGGTTCATCGTTGTAGCCGCTGCGCTCCTCCTGCTGACGGAATTGCGTGGCCAAGCGATGATCGCTCTTGGAACGCATCAAACCCGGTTGCAAGGCACTGGGCGGAGCCAAGTGTGAACTGCTCACCGAGCCGCTGGGCGTTGAGTGTGGCGCTATATTCAAATCCCCAAAAGTGGCCAGATTCATAACCAACTGATTGGGATCAATGGAAACCAAAAAGCGCACCCTACGACTGTAATCATTGTTCTCGTACTCAAAGTGACGCAGAAACTCCACCGTTTTCAGGAAAATCTCTTTCGTGTCCATCAGCTCGCAGTCATCCCATTCCACCGTCTCGTTCATGTATTTATCAACTATGTCACAGTTGCTGCTAATGTTGGTTATCTCCAAATCCAGATTCTCCTTCAGTGTGGTCAGATTGCGCAACTCCACGGCCAGATAACGATCGATTTCACCTTTCAGCTGATCGGAACGATCTTTAATGGCCTTGGTGATGCGACGATAAATCTCATCGATTTCCTCGGTCACACTAATGGCATTCGTTTGCAGGCTCATGGTGTTCTTCTCAATGATGGCCAAAGAGTCCTGTAGACGATGCAAACTGCGACGAATCTGTAGGAAGAAAGGGAAAGGTTAAGATGAGGTGGTTTTGGAGGAGAAGAAGATAACTTACCTGTGAGTTGAAGCGTGTTATCTCACGACGTAGTATATCCATATGGGCACTTTTGCAATCCTCACAAATTTTCTTCTCACAGTGAGCACAATGCGAGAGATAGGCTTTCTCCGAACAAACGCCACAACGCTCCATACGGACATCCGAAGTTCGTAATTTAGCTAACTTTCCCCTATCTTTCGTCGCCGTGGAACGTAAGAGTAGTGTTACCAGACTTTAAAAAAAATTAAGCCAAAAATTTCAGTATTTGGTATTTTTAATTTAGTTGGCGGTAGGTCACACTGATCGATCATCTGTATTTTGTTTTAATGCCAAGTTGATTTTTTGTAGATGCTCGGCCACTTCTCCTCAAGCCTTGTTCACAAAATTTAAGTCCGAATGCTTGGGGTGGAAAAGATCACAAATGACATTCCGCTTTTTCACCGCCAAAATTAAAGACATTTTTTTCGTCATGAAAAAATAATTCAAAACAACTATTTCGCTCTTGTTTTTCTGCCATGTTTTTTATATGTATTTTTTCAAATTACTTTAGCTGAAAGCACTTCAGCTGGTCGGTGCAGGTAGAAGCAGAGTGAAGTTACATGGTGCATTCTGAATGCTGCGTCTGTTGCTCAAGCATAATAAGGCCCACAGCCAATTTACATAGTCTCCACAAATGTGCTGTTAAGTGCAACATTGTCTGTTAAATGTAACATTCAACTTCGCACTTCCGTACATGCAAAAAGTTCAAGAGGCGAAGTTGTAAATTCTGCTTCTTCTTCCCTCAATTTTTTTATGAAACTTCTCGCAACTTCTGATGTCCGTATGGGGCTTAAGGGTGAACATCCGAAAAGTATGCAACATTTTTTTAACTCAGCTATTTATCACTTTCTTGTAACTTGAGAACCGCTCATCCGATCTTTATCATTTATTCAGCAAATCGATACATGTTTCTAATGACTAACTATCTCTAGAAGGTGCAAAACATCTATCTAAAATACTGTGGGAGTTATGATGTTTTTTCTAAATTGCGGGGGGGGGGAGGGGCGTGGCCAAAATTTGAAAACAAACTTGATCTGCGCAGATAAAAGAAGCATTTGTCCCATACATGTCAAACCTCTATCTCTTACCATCTCTGAGATCTAGGTGTTCAAACAGACGGACGGACGGACGGACGGCTCGGCTGTTGATGCTGATCAAGAATATATATACTTTATAAGGTCGGAAATGATTCCCTTCTGCCTGTTACATACATGCAAAACTTTATAATTCTAAATAAAATTAAAATAAATTAAAATTAAGAAAAAATGATAGATAAAAAGATATTTTTTATGGAAAGAGAAAAAAAAAAAAAAAAAAAAAAAAAAAAAGAAAAAAAAAGAAAAGAAAACTGAGGGACCAATCGCAGTAATTTGCAGAATGGCACAAAATTTTCCAGGCTAATAGTATGATTTGCGATATAGATGAAATAGCTGAATGGAGAAGAACGCACGACACTGTACTGGAAAGGTTGGTGAATGCGGAATGCCTTGAGGTCACTGCCATGGCGGAGCGATACCTGGACTTTATATAAAGGCCTAAACTTCAACCTGGGACAAAGCAATTACTTCAGAGATGACTTTACGGTGGATGCGAAAATAATATTTCAAGCAAGATCCGAGATGCTGCGCATATATAAGTATATAACATAAGAACAGTCGATAATTTGTTTCCGTTACTTCAAGATTGCCTTATAAACTAAATAGTGCCGACCAGTTTTCACCATTAAGATAATTTATTATTTTGCTGTAGCTCAGGCTTGCCGAAATGATGCAATCGGTCGCCCCTCAAAAATGGGACAGACGCCGATGAAGTCTAAAAGTTCTCTTTTTCTTTCAAATTGCACAGTGAACATTTATTGTCGTTGCCAACCATATTAGGAACAAAGTTTAATTCGAGAATCTCTCCTCTAGCCTTGAAGATGGTGCGAATTTGATCTACAATGAGTGTGAAGGTTTTTGAAATTAGTTCCGCTTCACAGCAAAAATGCAACTCTTTATAAATAAGCCGTTCGAAGCTTCTTTGGGGATTGCTCAATGCATGTTTGCCGCAAGCTGCATCCATTTTAACGAGAGTTTTCCGCTTAGAATCCCCAGCTAGAATGATCGTCTGGGAAAAGTGCCACTTCGGCCTGCGTGCTGGCTTAGATTTTCCCAAACAAGGAAAATTGCTGACGTTCGCGTAACGCGAGACCGGGAATATATTTGGAAGCCTATGTTCTGGGCACCAAACGACTTTCGAACACACTTAAAATGCATGTCCCGCGCTTGTCAAATATACCACCCAGAAACCACCTTGTGGTAGAGCATCCTATTAGGCGAGCGAAACAGTTTTTTGACAAAGTACCGCAGCAGACTGTCGACCTAGATCATGTTCTAAAAGTTCTTATTAAAATCCCGAATCGTGCTTAACATCTCCAAAACGTTCTTCAAATCAAGAATTTAGGGATTTCTAAAAACGCTCTTGGATCAAGAAATTCCGTACTTAATTAAATCAAGAATTTTCTGGCTTATTGAAGTTTTGAAACTGAAAATTCTTGATTTTTTTCTAAGTGTATAGTATGTACTTGCAAATCGAACGATCCAGCATCAAGATTGAAAACAATAAAAAGATCAAATGTCAAAGAAACTGAGAATGAGATCAAAGTTGCCCTCTCAATAAGCAAACAATGTTCTCATTTAATGAGAAGTGAAATTACAATTACACTGTGACACATTTTTCAACTCAAAAATTTTGATACGGTCGAGACCAAAAAATTCTGAAAGGGTGTGATGGTAGTATAAAAACCCTGTCGGGGTTTTGTCTGATTAGCTGCCGTTTTCTTTTTATTGCACTTTGAACTTTTCAGCTTCAGAGTAGAATTATTAATGCCATATCGCGTAAACTATTATGAATTTTGCTTTTATGTCTTTAGCAAAGTTGTTGCTCTTGGCTTGGTACAAAACATTCCTTTGTAGCAAATCAAAAAAAATTACATCTTCATTCTCAAAATTACAAAAGATGTCAAAAAAAACCAAGTTTCTACCACTTTTTCTCAGTTTTTCAACTATATCTCGGTACGAAGTTGTAGCTTGGACAAAAATAAACAAACCGTTAGTACGAACAAACTTAATTTAATAACTCTTTACTCATGTAAAACTGTCATAAAAACTCTAAAAATAAACAATTTTATCGGTAAAAAAGTAAAAAAATGAAATTTCATTAGTTACAATTTGTAAATTATATTTTTTCACTATTTTATAGATTTAATACAAAACAACCGAAATTTTTGATTGTACCAGCCAATTGCTACCAAAAATTGTGATTTTTTGAGTTTTGGTTCTTTTGGTTTTGGTCAAATTCGTTACAGTTTTCAAGACAAAGTTATAAAACTCTACAAAATGTGGGGAAAACATGATGATTTTACGACATTTTTCTAATTTTTAGTTTAAAGATGAGACTATAGTGACTTGCTACTTAGAAATGTTTTGTAAACCAATCCAAGAGCAACGACTTCCTTTAAGACGTCAAAGCGAAATTCTAAATAGTTTACGAGTTATGGAGTTGCAAATGTAAATCAAAAGCTGAAAACTTCAAAGTGCAATAACTAGAAAACGGCAGTTAACCAGACCAAACCAAGATATGATTTTTACCTTTACCTATCATACCCTTTCAGAATTTTTTGGTCTCGACCGTATCAACTTTTTAGTGTTGCACAGTGTTATCGTGTCCTATCGATTGGGTACGACTGTGAGATCAACTGCAGTTTGTAAAGTAAGCACAACATTATGTTGTGTGTTATTAGAATAAACACAATTCGAGATATAATCAAGCTCAACCGTTCTCTATTCAAAAATTCTAATTTCAAATTTATTCTTAATTCACATTTATATCATTTTATATTACTTTTGGGGATACTTGGAACTATTTTCGGAACTTATTGAACCAACTAATAGCGTTGCTAATAGCGTTGCTTCTCCCGCGTCAGTTAATCCTATTTGGTTCTGTCCTAGACTTTCTAATTTAAAATCTAATCTAAAAGTATAAAAGTTCTGGTTCTGCCGTTGACTTTTGTAAATACTCAATTGCAAAATCGAACTTTACTCTTTTCAATGCTGAGTGCTACAGGAAATATCTTGTCCGATGTATAATTCAATTCGCAGAGGACCCTAAGCAATTCTACAGCTTTGTAAACTCTAAACGTAGGTCGTCTTCTTTACCTTCTTCTCTTTTTCTGGGCGACCTGTTCGCCGACTTCTTTCAATCTACTTATTCCTCTACGCGCGTTACTAATACTTCTTATCCTTATAACATTTCTTCTTCTAACTCGATAACTGCTCCCTCGATTTCCGAAAGCTCCTTACTTTCGACTAAATAAATAAATAAAACACAATAGTATTCAACCCGTTTCATATTCTTACCACCAACAAGAAAAATTTTTAACATTGAAATTATGAAAGATTTTCTTGGGAACTTCAAAAGTTTAAGAACTAATAATATTCATACAAAACAGGAAAGAAAGTAAATAAAAGCAAGATCGCTCGCAAGAGTGAGGCTGTACAAATACAATGCTCATTAAAAGTGTATTATTCTTACAAAATTTGATTTAATCTTTACATTTTTACCTTTGCATTAGGTTTTTGTTTTGTATATGTATTAATGTCCAATAAGAATACAGAAGCCCATACCCATATTTTATTTCTACTGGAACCGAAAACCTTTACAACTGATTATAAGAAGGCAATGAGAAATGTAGTTTTAAAAGTATTATCAAATACAATTGTCTTGACTGGGCACACAAACGGAGGAACAAAATGGACCATAGACATTTTTAATACCAATTGAACGGTAAAACTGAAAATGATTAATTTTTAGATAAATGCTAATAACTTTTACAATTTCCAACAGATTTCGTTATATAAACACTTTTTGAATTTGTTTATATATTAGGTTACATCATCCAAGAGAAAGAAATTTAAAAAAAATTTTCTTAGTGAAAATAACGGTGTAATTTACGGGTTTTTTCAAATTTTCGTTTAAAATGAAACAAAATAATATCTTTGCAATCAGCATCTACACTACAAATTTGACAATAAAATAATGTACGATGATTGAAAGATAATTTTGCTAAGGGACGGCCCTGATCTAAGCTAAAAATAGGCAACTCTAAGCTCATATAAAGGCAAGTGAAAATGCTTCTTAACTGTTCAATATAATTTCCAACTGACTTAAGCTTCATTCTCATGAAATAGAGTCAGAGTTATTACAAATCTGTTTACTCCTATTTCATATAAGAAGAAAGCGAGATATATTTGTGAAATTGATGTGCCCAAATCAAGAACTTGATTGAAATTTAAATATGTTTGAGAATACTTCAAATAATATTAAGCCAAGTGCAAATGTGATTAGCTTTGTGTACTTAAGTATTCCAAATAAGGTTGAAATCTGTAGAAGCTTACTTCCAATTGTGTAGAACAGCTTTCTTTAAAAATAAATGTTGTAAGTTGGACATAAAATATGTTTAAGAGACAACAAATTGCAGCCTGTTAAATGTCTTCTGATTGTCGTCTGTCGCGCTGTAAACTCAACAATGAAATGCCAACGAATGAGGCTGACAAGCCAAGCGCCAGCTCATCAATTTGCACTCTTGGCAACAATGTTAGCAGCAAGGACTAGTGCACTTAAAAACGCATAACATGCCAGCTCTAGAGAGTTGCTCCTGTTGCTGGGGACTAATGCGATTTCGAGAGCATCGCCAAATGCAAGAAATCAACTGCACCTAAGCGTGGCTTGTGTGTGTGTGTGTTTATGTGTCGATGGCAGGCACATCCTGCTGGCATCCTGGCATGCCGACATGCTGGTATCCTGGCAATGCAAATAACGAGCCTCAGTTGCCAGCCAGCCAGCCAGCCATTCAACAATGCAAACATTTCGAAGATGTCGCAGTTACAGCTCTCACACAGCTTGAAAAGTAAACTTTTTCTGCATCAATTGCTGATGAACCCCGTCCCTGTGCCCGTGCCGTTCCGCTCTCATCCGCCGCATGACAATAAACTTGATGATGCAACGCTGCCTGCCAATACTAAGTCTCGTTGGGTTTGGCTTCTGTACTTGTATTTTCCTGTGTAATCATATGGAAAAGTGAATTTGAAAAAACTACATGATATCCATAACACAAAGCTAACTATTTTTTTTTCATCACTGATTCACACACATTTGCATAGCAATTGACAAAAAGGGGAGTGGAAACTTAAACCTTTGTGTGCTTATTAACTGCTGATTGCAAATGAACGGAACAAAATCAGGCAACTTTTTGAGTGAGAGTTTCAAGTTTATTTGCCTGGTCATGCTTACAACCTGTTCAAGCCGGCAAGCCGTGTGCTTCGACTATAAAATATCCTTTAACTTGTGAGTTTGCCCCCTACCGCTTTTTTATGCTAAAAGAGTATAAAGAATTGGTTCTATTAGAAATTTAGCTGAGTTTCCCTATGGAAAGTGTAGGAAACAAAGTTTTGAATCGAAAACAAGTTTTCCTTACATTTTCCTACTATTTACTGACCACTTTTAATTTGTTTTCAAATCAAACCTACACAATAATGTTTGAAAGCGAATCCCCATATTTGGACTAATTTCCAACCATTTTCAGCGATTTTCCGACTATTTACGACCATTTTTTGTCCATTTTTCGACCTTTAAAAAAGTGCTTTCGAACTATACCTACACAATAATGTTTGGAACCTAACCCTGATTTTCCGACCATTTTCCCACTATTGTCCCACCATTTTCCGACTATTTTTCGACCATTTTTCGATCCACATTTCGAATCCCTGTTTTCCGACCAAATTCCGACTATTTTTGTTTCGTCCATTTTCCGACCGTTTTAATATAGCTTTCAGAATCAAACCTACTTTATAATGTTTAAAACTATCCTCGTATCCCCGACTATTTTCCAACCAATTTCCGTCCATTTTCCATCGACCATTTTCCGACCATTATTTTCGTTTAAACACACAATAATGTTTAACTATTTTCCGACTATTTTGCCATTTTCCGTTATTTGTCAACCATTTTACCATTTTCCCACCATTTTCCGACCAAGTTTCTTTCATTTTCTAATTAAGTCTACAAAATAATGTTCGGAACTGAATCCTTATATTCCGACCATTTTCTAACTATTTTCCGACCATTTCCGTCCATTTTCCAACCATTTTCCGACCATTTTCCCACCATTTTCCGACCAAGTTTCTTCCATTTTCTAATTAAGCCTACATAATAATGTTCGGAACTGAATCCTTAATTCCGACCATTTTCTATATTCCGACCATTTCCATTTTCCGACCATTTTCCGACCATTTCCGACCATTTTCCCACCATTTTCCGACCAAGTTTCTTCCATTTTCTAATTAAGCCTACATAATAATGTTTGGAACTGAATCCTTATATTCCGACCATTTTCTAACTATTTTCCGACCATTTTCCGTCCATTTTCCAACCATTTTCCGACCATTTTCCCACCATTTTCCGACCAAGTTTCTTCCATTTTCTAATTAAGCCTACATAATAATGTTTGGAACTGAATCCTTATATTCCGACCATTTTCTAACTATTTTCCGACCATTTTCCGTCCATTTTCCGACCATTTTCCCACCATTTTCCGACCAAGTTTCTTCCATTTTCTAATTAAGCCTACATAATAATGTTTGGAACTGAATGCTTATATTCCGACCATTTTCTAACTATTTTTTTTCCATCCATTTTCCGTCCATTTTCCGACCATTTTCCCACCATTTTCCGACCAAGTTTCTTCCATTTTCTAATTAAGCCTACATAATAATGTTTGGAACTGAATCCTTATATTCCGACCATTTTCTAACTATTTTCCGACCATTTTCCGTCCATTTTCCAACCATTTTCCGACCATTTTCCCACCATTTTCCGACCAAGTTTCTTCCATTTTCTAATTAAGCCTACATAATAATGTTTGGAACTGAATCCTTATATTCCGACCATTTTCTAACTATTTTCCGACTTTTCCACCTTTTCCGACCATTTTCCCCTCACCATTTCCGACCAAGTTTCTTCCATTTTCTAATTAAGCCTACATAATAATGTTTGGAACTGAATCCTTATATTCCGACCATTTTCTAACTATTTTCCGAGCATTTTCCGTCCATTTTCCAATTTTACCATTTTCCCACCATTTTCCGACCATGCTTCTTCCATTTTCTAATTAAGCCTACATAATAATGTTTGGAACTGAATCCTTATATTCCGACCATTTTCTAACTATTTTCCGACCATTTTCCGTCCATTTTCCGACCATTTTCCCACCATTTTCCGACCAAGTTTCTTCCATTTTCTAATTAAGCCTACATAATAATGTTCGGAACTGCATCCTTATATTCCGACTATTTTCTAACTATTTTCCGACCATTTTCCTTCCTTTCCGACCATTTTTCCTCCACCATTTTCCGACCAAGTTTCTTCCATTTTCTAATTAAGCCTACATAATAATGTTCGGAACTGCATCCTTATATTCCGACTATTTTCTTACTATTTTCCGACCATTTTCCGTCCATTTTCCGACCATTTTCCCACCATTTTCCGACCAAGTTTCTTCCATTTTCTAATTAAGCCTACATAATAATGTTCGGAACTGAATCCTTATATTCCGACCATTTTCTAACTATTTTCCGACCATTTTCCGTCCATTTTCCAACCGAGTTCCTACCATGCTACCTCCATTTTTAGACCGTTTTAAAATTGTTTTCGATTTAAACCTACACAATAATGTTTGACCATTTTCCGACAATTTTCCAACCATTTTTCAAATATTTTCCGACCATTTTTCGACTATTTTCCAACTTTTTTCCGACCATTTTAAAATTGTTGTCTATTCAAGTCTACGCAATAATGTTTGACAATTTTCCGAAAAATTTCCGTCCATTTTCCAACTATTTATTTTCCGCCCATGATCTTCAATTTACGCATGAAACCTACTTAATAATGTTCCGAACTGAATCCTTATATTCCATAGCTCGCAAATAACTCTCAACACTTTTTTCCATGCGTTCAGTCTCACATATAAACAGAAACAATCAAAGCACACACGCTCTCTCATTGAGCCGAACACTTTTCTGACCCGCTCTTGTGTTTTCTGTTTCGCCAGTTCGCTTCAGCAAAACAAACGAGTCTGTCCGCCAATGATAACTGAGAGAGACACTTTTGAGCGAGTGCTAAGGAAACAACTGTCTGCAAATGAGCAAAACACTTAAAGTGTCAGGAAAATTATTATATGAAACAAATATATATATCTATATATAACCATGATTTTTTTAGACTTTAAGCAATAAGAAATTTTAATATTTTCTGCATGTTAGAACATCCACCCACTTGTTTGAAAATTGGTGGGGTAAATTTTCGGCTGATTAGCTTCAAACTTAATTTTAAATATAACACATTGAAAAGTATGAAATGAGTAATTTACAAAACCATGAATCCATAAGCTAGATTATATGTTTAAAATTTTTAAGAATAAAGCTAAATATGTAAATTGTTGACTGAGAAGCACACACACAAGCGCCACACACAGATTTAAAGAAGACACTTTGTACGCTTGCTCCCGGCAAATTGATCAGTAAAAGACATGAGCAAAAGAGAACCGAGAAAAGCGATCTATGGTTGAGCGAAAACAGCTATTGAGCAAAATAGAATTGAATGTGTGTTTTCGCTCTCTCCACTCGTTGTGTCTGTACCAAAACTGTTTTGTACTGACACGCTGAAGGTGTTGACAGTTTTCTGCGAGCTCTGTTATATTCCGATTTTTTTTCGATGATTTTACGACCATTTTTCGTCCATTTTCCGACCGAATCAGTTCAACACAATAATGCTACGAACATGTTCCGACCATTTTCCGTCCGTTTTCTGAACACTTTTTAACTGTTTTGCCGTTAAACCTACACAATAATGTTTGGAATAATCAATAAAAAGAGTAAATACCCAGCGGCGCAAATGCACATTACGTAATCGAGCATTTCTTAAACACTTCGAAGGCTGTGTGTCGCACAGCATCGATTACAACCCAGTATACATTTACATTAGCATGGCCGCTTTGTGGACTGCTAGCTTTCGAATCCTCATTACTTTGTAATCGACAAGTGGGCGATAGCCGAACGCTTTTCGGAGCTCCATTACAACTGCATATAACAATCTAAGAAATGTAAGGGATGGTGTGGATGGGCCGCCCACTAAACGATACACATAGTATGCGCTGTTGTAATGCAGATACTTTACGACGTAATGTACTTTGAACTAAAAGGTATTTAGAGTGGTAATGCTATTTACAGCTCCATGTGCGGTATGTTAAGTTAAATTATTTATTAAAAGTATATTTAAACAATTAACTAGCCATTAAAATATACAATAAACAAAACAAATCGCTAAGCTATTTCAAATTTTTTTGACTGATGCCGAGATGCACGCACACGCCACACGTCAAAATTAACACCATAGGAAGATAAAGAAAACCGAAAAACGAACAAGCATACGAACGCAGTTCGAATTTTCGACAAACGAAGCTTTGAAGACTTGACAAACTCCGTATGACAACTCGGTATACAAAGTGTAGCGACTGTGTTTTTATACATGTGGCTGTTGTAATGCATGATGTGGGCTCGCCTCATTTGGCTGTGCGCCACTGGGTAAGGACCTTTACCAACCTTAGAGATAATTTTTTGTTATCGGAAAAAAATTTTTTTATTGTTTTTTTTTAAGCCCAGTTTTACTACAATAGTTGGGTATTAAGTTTTTTCCCTTACAAAACAAGATTCAAATCTTTGGGATGCAAAAAATAGAACTAGGCTACAAATTTTACAATTTTTCTTTGTTTAATTTTTGACAGCACGAATTTGCTTCTTATGCTTGCACCACTTTCCAATCTCTTAAATTTTTTCCAGGGTATAAAAATTATACAAATTACACAAACGGCAAAATTTGTCAATTTGCTTTTGGCTTTCCGTTTAGTTTTAATTGCTGTCAGCTGAAAGCATTTTAATTGGAAACCAAAATATTTTGCAATTCCAAATTTTTTTGTTAGAACATTTTTGTTTTTTTTTTGTCGCGCCTGGAATTTAATTAAAAATTACAATGCAAATTTTATAAACATCCAAATTCATTTGGCTTTCAAAGCAACTTTTAACAATAAATGTAAATACATTTTAAAAAATATTTGCTCAATCGTAAAAAGGAAGGAAGGAAGTATGCTTTGAGTGTGTGTGTGTGTGTGTGCAATGTGCACTTTGCAATTTCCTATTCATGGCCATGCCATAGCATATTTAATAGTAGGACAGACAGCAGTTTCATTCTCAGTTCTCAGTTTCAGCTAAGCAAACAGTGAGCGTACCGGAAACAAACCATCAATTGATTCGCTTTTGTTTATGCCTTACCTGAGGTGGGATCTGGCAGTTCGCCGGTAATTTCGATATGCAGCTCGAGAAAACGTTGCAATGTTACATTGGTGGGAAAGGCCTGGACACCATTGTAGGGTATACGATGTTCGGCACGGCATTCGGGACATTTTACCTGCAATAATCAAAGATTTCGTAAGTAAATAATGGAAGAGTTTACTCAACAGTAGATTACATTTACGGGGGAATATTCATTAGAATTTTGTTCGTAGGGGAAAAGCAAGGTAAATAGTGTTAAGGTAGATACAAACGGAAAGATAGAGGCTGGCTAAGTTATTTAAGTTATTAGATGCAGAAGTATTGTATACGTATACATATAACGAATTTGGAAAAAGCTAAAATAATAAGTAAAAACGATTTTACGTTAATTACGTTAATTGTGTAAGTACTAGGGTTTTTCCCCCGAATGTTATCAATCAGGCGTGTTCTAAGACGAATAGCACGGAAAGAATTGACGATCAGATGTTGATAGATTATTTTTAGGGCTTATTAAATTTTTCGTTCTTTGAGAGGCAAAATTTTAACAGCAAAAAGAAAAAAAAAGCTTCCTCGAATTTTGGCAGATAGATTAGGACCTCCAAGCAAATCCAGAATTAGGTGATGTTGTATATTTGTTCAGAAAATGCCAGAAATAGATTCGCGGATTTATTAATTATGTACCTCGCGCGTTAACCTACATTTAGCCTCACGCAACTCGAGCTGCAGTTACCAAACACCTTAATCCAAATAATTTTAAGAAGAGGGCTTTTGCTATATTTTTCTGTTTGAGTGGATAAGGAACTGCTTCTGTTAAATTCAGCTAGGCTCGATGAGTCCGTATGTTTTGCCAAGGCTTTGATAGGTGGTAAAAGTACCGTACACAACAAGTACCGTACTCAGAAAAGTACGGTACATTTTTCGTTTCGTACTGTACGAAACCACAAGTACGGTAAATAATTTGTAACGCACCGACCGAAAAAAGCAAGTACGGTACAGCGTCGTAACGTACCGACCGAAAAAAATAAGTACCGAACTTTTTTGTGTTCAGCACTCGTACGTACTAAACAATTTTAGTTACGTACAATTAAGTACAAAATGGTTTTTAGTTAAGTACACGGAGTGTAAAACGAATTTAGTTACAGACTTTGTGATAGGTGCACTGACTGAGAGACTTATTAAAACGAAAAAAAAACCAAAGAGGATAAAAATGACTGAAGACTTATTAAATCGCGAAAAAATCCAAAGAGGATAAAAATAGTAATAATGCAAAATAAACTTTGCTTTCAAGATATTAAAAAATCATGTCAGGATCAATGCATAGGCGCAATATGCAGCTAAGGGGTCTCCATGGTAATAAAACCGCGAAATGCTTAAGAAACTGCTTTTCAAAGCCACGAATGATCACTCATAACTGCATTGCCCTGCCTATGACAATACTGAACTCCGAACCATAGATGACCGTTATCCACTATTTTCGCTTGTAAATTTGTATAAAAGCCTGTCCGATGTAATGCATAAGCGTAATTGAAAAATAGTTCCAATTGTAATGAGTGTTTATTTATTTATTTAATAATTATGTCTTTGAGCAATTTAAAATTCAGTTTTACAATTAGTATGTTTTCTAGTACATCACAGACACCTGGGTGGCGGGCACAGCCAAAGCTACTTCATCTTCTTTCGCCAGCTGTGGCTCTTTGTATTAAAGATATTTCCAGTACTTTAAAAGCAGTTTCTTAAGCTTTTCGCGGTTTTGTAACCATGGAGACTCCTTAGCTGCAAATTGAGCCTATACATAGATCCTGACATGTTTTTCACTATCTTAAAAGTAAAGTTTGTTTGGCATTATGACATTTTTTGATCCTCTTTGGTATTTTTCGCGATTTATTGATTTGTCAGTAACAGACAGTGGTTAAAAACAATTTTTAAGATCTTAGCTATGTTCTTTACCTTTGGTCATCCTTGGTATTTATCGCGGTTCGGTATTGTCATAGACAGGGGAACGTAGTTATGTGTGATCATTCGTGGTCTTGAAAAGCAGTTTCTTAAGCATTTCGCGGTTTTATTACCATGGAGACCCCTTAGCTGCGAATTGCGCCTATGCATTGATCCTGACATGATTTTTTAATTGGTTGGCCATTACGTTTGTCATAATTACTATTTTTATCCTCTTTGGTTTTTTTTCGCGTTTTCATAAGTCTTCAGTCAGTGCACCTATCACAAAGTCTGTAACTAAATTCGTTTTACACTCCGTGTACTTAACTAAAAACCATTTTGTACTTAATTGTACGTAACTAAAATTGTTTAGAAAGTACGAGTGCTGAACACAAAAAAGTTCGGTACTTATTTTTTTCGGTCGGTACGTTACGACGCTGTACCGTACTTGCTTTTTTCGGTCGGTGCGTTACAAATTATTTACCGTACTTGTGGTTTCGTACAGTACGAAACGAAAAATGTACCGTACTTTTCTGAGTACGGTACTTGTTGTGTACGGTACTTTTGTTGTGTATACGAACCCTGCTTGGAGAAGGAAGGATAGTAGGTTAACGACTGTTTTGAAGGTATTTGGGTTTAGACAGGGGAAAAAGAGAAGGGAAAGGAGGAAAGATCTTGTAAAAGAAGGGGGGGGGGGAAAGGACGAGAAAAAGGGGGCGGAAAAGGGGAGGGGGGGAAAGGAAGAAACAAAGGAAAAGAAGGGGGGGGGAGGAAAGAACGGGGGGGAAGGGCGGGACCCCCCCCCAAAAAAGAAATCTAAAAGAAGGGAAAGGGAGAATAAAAGGGAGGGGGAGGAGGGAAAAAGAAAGAACTCACGAAACGATTTAGGAGGGAAGGAGGAAGAGGAAAGGAGAGCGTTGGGTGGTAAGCAATGCGACAAAATATATGGGAGGGGGAGGAAAGGAAAGAGAGCAAGCGGGAGGGGGCCCGGGGGCGAGCCGCCCGGTGGGGCGAGGCGGACAGGGCTAGACTAGTTGGGCACGCCCGGGGGGAAGACCGCCACGTCGGCCCCCGGGCGGGGAGGCTTTTTTTTTTGGGGGAGAGGAGCAGTTGTGGTAAAAGGGAAAAACGTTTGTAAGCGTTTGAGAACACAGGTTTTATCAAAACAGGCAGGCTCGACTTTTTGTTTGCTCTACCGCACCGGAATACGTGGCGTCGTTTAGCACTCGAGGGGTGAAGACGGGGGACAACGTGTCTATTACCAAGGTAAATAAACAACTTTTGAAACGGTTGAGTAACTTGTTTCTTTCCTTTTAAGGTTGTATGCTAAGTGCGATAGCGGTTTGTCTTTGAAAAGTGGCGGAGACGGTTTTTTGGACGAATTTACACCGGAAACTTATAATTAATTAGAATAGATGATATTGGTTTAGGTGCCATAAACGGAAGAGCACGGAAAATAATTTTTTTATTTAAATAACGATTTTTAGAGGGTCCGTACGCTCTGTAATATTAAAACAAACCCATTGAAAATAATCGTTTTTTTTGTGATCAGTATAATTAATATTTACTTTGAAAGTCAGGAAAATTAGGTCATGTTTTGAGAATATAGGTACAGAGAGCTGGTCATACAATAAAGCTTTGCTTCGGTGTGGTCTATACAAACACCCAATCAAGATGTTAGAGGGATTTCCTGGATTGGCTATTTCTAAAAATAAATACTCGATTGTACTAAGCAGCGGCTGTTTGCATACTAATTTTGCCTTCAGTCTAGTACTGACATATACTGCTCACCTCCCACCAGCATGGCCAACACGATCTGAGCGATACAGCTTATACCCCTCCACCAGAGAATCACATACGAAGAAAACCACGTCTCAGATACACATATAACATCAACCAAAGAATATTCAAATATATGTCTAAACTCATCCATCTTTCTGGCCAGCTTTTATGACAAACTTTTAGACCATCCTTTTACATAAAACTCTAATCGTGTGTCTCCTGAGTAAATCATTTATAATGAATTTACTCTATAGGTAGGAAGGTTTAGAGTTTACGTGAGCAGCCTTTTATATTTTAGGAACGATTGCTCATTGACTGAGAAGTGCCCCTTACTGATTAATTTAAAAAAGAAGAAATAGATTTTTAAAAAATTTTATGATCTTTAATTTTAGTTCTCTGCTTATAATAGCCTGAATTAAACTTCAATAATTGCATATAAAACTTTAATTCTGAGTAATTGTGCTTTAATTTCTCAATTATTCAAGTAATTGTTGCCCGAATTAAAGCCAAAGCTTCCTAAAAATTAAATTACTTTTCCAATTACTTCAATAATTGCATCCATATAACTTTAATTACTGAGTAATTGTGCTTTAATTTCTCAATTATTCAAGTAATTGTTGCTTAAAATTGTTGCCCGAATTAAAGCCAAAGCTTCCTTTTAATTACTTTTCCAATTACTTCAATAATTGCATCCATAAAACTTTAATTACTTAGTAATTGTGCTTTAATTTCTCAATTATTCAAGTAATTGTTGCTTAGCCCATAAAGCCAAAGCTTCCTACAAATTTAATTACTTTTCCAATTACTTCAATAATTGCATCCATAAAACTTTAATTACTTAGTAATTGTGCTTTAATTTCTCAATTATTCAAGTAATTGTTGCCCGAATTAAAGCCAAAGCTTCCTACAAATTTAATTACTTTTCCAATTACTTCAATAATTGCATCCATAAAACTTTAATTACTTAGTAATTGTGCTTTAATTTTTCAAATTATTCTTAAAAATTGTTGCTCGAATTAAAGCCAAAGCTTCCTACAAATTTAATTACTTTTCCAATTACTTCAATAATTGCATCCATAAAACTTTAATTACTGAGTAATTGCGCTTTAATTTCTCAATTATTCAAGTAATTGTTGCCGAATTAAAGCCAAAGCTTCCTACAAATTTAATTTCCAATTCTTCATATTGCTCCTCATTAATTTTACAATTGGCTTTAATTTTCATTATCAAGTAATTGTTGCCCGAATTAAAGCCAAAGCTTCCTACAAATTTAATTACTTTTCCAATTACTTCAAATCCATAAAACTTTAATTACTGAGTAATTGTCTTTTAATTTCTCAATTATTCAAGTAACTGTTGCTGAAAAAATAAATTACTTCCATAATTGCATTCATAAAACTTTAATTACTGAGTAATTGCTCTTAAATTTCTCAATTATTCAAGTAATTGTTGCTTAAAAATCCTCCAATTTTCTTAGTTTTTGCTAAATTGTACGCAACTTTAAAAACCTCTCACATTTTGACACTCCATGTGAGGGCATCTTAAGCGCGTTTTTTTACACTCTGATCTCTGTCACAAAAAAAAGGAAGCCAGCGCCAAGTGTTGGTTGAATCCCTCAATGGCTTTTGGCACTCACATGACAGTTATTTGGTTGGAACTCTGTTTTGTTGGCTCTGCGCCTATTTCAATCTCTGAGTGTGGCACACAATGAAAATGCTTACCAATTATTTGCGTGGCGTTGGCGTCAGGCCAAAAAAGAAATTTATAAATACACCAACACAGGCGCAGATCTATAAGTAGCAACTGTATTTGTAGTACATATGTACAACCATTTATATGTGAATTTTCAACAAAAATCTACGCAAATGCGCCACAACCCCATGTTCTCGACAAAATTCGGGGGCGTCTCTTTTTTCTTGTGATGCCTTTTGTTTTCATTGCCCCTTGGGCGATTTCGATTTGTGACGTAGTTTGAATTTATTATTTATGACTTACCTGACGTCGCACATAGTCCACCAGTCCCTCCATGCAGGGCTCCATGCAGAAGGAGTGCTGGCATGGCAGCAATTTGGGTATGCGATACCTATCCAGGCACACGCAGCAAGTCAACAACTGCTCAAACTGTTCCATGGCTCAATCTGGGTAAGAAGACGAAAAAGAAGACGCCCATCATTAGGTTTGATTTGATTAGACCCTGTCAATTTGATATTCATATCATTATAAATTCGCGTAGCACCCCACTAAGCTCATCAGCCGGAGCTTAAGTCGACTCCCCCGCAAAGAATCGGATTGCTACATTAGAGGCTATGAGTTTCTTGCATTTGAATGAACACACAAAAGTCAGGCAATAAATTGACCATTTCCCTGGCGCTCATGCGCTTCATTTGGCTTGGGTAAATACATACATATACACGAGCACGAGTGTACGTTCGCACTAAGCCACAAATCTGCTTATGCCAGGGTGCTTCATTAAAAGCGGCTCTAAGTAGAAATTCGACCCTTAAAGCACAGCAGCCGAGGCATTCTCAACTGAAATTCAGTTTTTTTTTTAATAATAAAAATGACACACATTTTCTTTTCTTGCATGTAAAAAATATCTAGAAATATATAATTTTGTGCAGCGTGCTGCCGTCTCCTTCTTGGTGCGATAGTGCGCACTTCCTGCTCGTAAATAAAACACCGCGGCGCACAGATACCGCTAATTGTCGTACGCCTGTTTGCCATTATGGCGTTGGCACCATTTAAAGCGTCGCTTTAATGCGGCCAAAAGTTCACAAAGAACTCACGCACACACACATATGCGAATAGCGTGCAATTAACTGGAAAATGCGCTTAAAATCAAATTGAATAGAAATTTTGTCGCACGCTCAAATCGTGCGAACTCAAAAATGCTGGGGGCAGGGGGGGAGTGGGAAGGCAGAGGAAGAGTGTGAATTGAGATGGAACCTCTGCGTGGCAAAACTAATTTTGCAATTGCATTTCTCAATTGGTGCTGAAAGGATTAAAATGAAAAGCGCGAGCTGGGCATAATGGAAACCACCAACAAACTCTCATTCCATACATTTCGTTAAACAGAAGCGGACTGTAAAGTCAAAAGGGTGCTGTTATATGTCGGCGCGTCGCTATCTGCTGTGCATACAAAAGTGCTCTGCAGCAGCAGCTTTTTTGAAAACAAAATGAATCTCGCCAGCCAGCAATTTAGCAAACGTTATGCAAACCAAGCTTAAAGTAAGATTGCTTTTGCAAGCGTTGTCGTATGGCAGCCTACGACATTTACAAAACACTTGCTAAAGTAAGCTATTTGCGCATGTCGTTTCGGCGACCGAGAGAAATTTCGTGCTACTCTCTCTCTCGCTCTCTTCGCAAAACTTCTGATCTTTTCGTGCTACGCAGCTGCAGCTGGCAAGGCAGAAAAAAAAAAGGTAGCCTTAGTCTTTCTTGAAGAGCGAACAAGTGAAAATTTTTCTTTAAAAAAGTAAATGCAGGCTTAAATTTATTTAATGTCAGCAGCAATAATATTAGGAAAAAATTAAGAAAGCAGATTATATACGATTGTCAACATCAAGTGCAAGAAAATTTACTGCGGACAAGACATGCATTCGAGCCTTCACTGTCGCCACTGCCATTCGTCGTAAGTAACAATGCTTACTTGCAGTTTAAAGTTAACTATTTACATTTATATTAAATTCTATTACAGAGACTTTCACTCTCATATTAAGAAAGAAAGGGGACTTTGTTTTCCCTTAAAGCAGGAACGCTATATTTTTGTACCCTTTATTATTAAATTCTGTTTGTAACGCGAGAATCTCCACCACTAAAGTAATATTTCTTGATATGCTCCCCTCCCCTCCCCCCTTCCCCCCAGACTACCATTGACTTTAAACGCTTCACCGCCTCGTACTTGTTACTGCTACGTCTCGAAATAGTTTTATGAGAACTTTTTTGTTTCAATGTTAGCTTAAGTTTTTTAATAATTAACGACCTAATAATTTTTAATTTTTGAATAATAAAAATAACCAACCAGAACACTCACAAAATAAATGTTTAAAACGCTTTCTTTTTTCACTTACAATACGTGTTTTGTAACCGTATTTACAAAGCTTGTGGAAAGCGTATAAAAATGAATTATAAAACATGTTTTGCAAGCGACTTTTTTAAGCTTATAAAGATGGGTGCGTTTCGATTATAAAACGCTTACTTTGATGCGTTTTATAAATGTCACAGCAGCGTTTTATAAGCGTTTTGCTTATCTTTGAACGCTTACAAAACGTGTATTTTTATATGAAATTGTTTGCTGGGAATCTTTCAAAAGAAGAAATCAGGAGAGTACAAATACTAACAACAAGATCTCGGGGTGCTGTGTTCTTCCTTCTTTTCTGTAATTCTGTTAGGTGATTGTCAAGTCACTGACCAATCACTGTCAAGTCACTGTTTAGTCACTGTCTAGTCACTGTCAAGTCACTGTTTAGTCACTGTTTAGTCACTACTCACTGTTAAGACACTGTTTAGTCACTGTTTAGTCACTTTCAAGACACTGTTAGGTCACTGTTTAGTCACTGTCAAGAAACTGATTAGTCACTCTAAAGTCACTCTCAAGTCACTGTTAAGTCACGGCAAATCACTGTTGGGTCACTGTCGTCACTGTTTAGTCACTGTTGGGTCACTGTTTAGTCACTGTTTAGTCACTGTCAAGTCACTGTTAAGTCACTGTTTAGTCACTGTCAAGTCACTGTTTAGTCACTTTCAAGACACTGTTAGGTCACTGTTTAGGCACTGTCAAGAAACTGATTAGTCACTCTAAAGTCACTCTCAAGTCACTGTTAAGTCACTGATTAGTCACTCTAAAGTCACTCTCAAGTCACTATTAAGTCACTGTTTAGTCACTGTTAAATCACTGTCAAGACACTCTTTAGTCACTGTTAAGTCACTGTCAAGTCACTGTCAAATCACAGTCAAGTCACTGTCAAGTCATTGTTTAGTCACTGTCAAGTCACTGTTCAGTCGCTGTTTAATCACTGTCAAGTCACTGTTGAGTCACCCCCACTTTCCATCCACTTTCCTTCCACTTCTCACCTCTTTCCCCTTCTTTCCACCCACTTTCCATCAATTTCCACCACTTTCCCTCCTCTTTCCCCCTCGCTCCACCCTCTTTCAACCCATTTTCACCGCTCTCCCCCTGGGACACTCCGCTAAAACAACAACACAAAATTTGCATGAGGCCAGCGCTGCATATCAGAGTCACGTGACGCTGAAATCAAATTTTACTTCTCCTAAAATCTTCCGTACCGAAACTAAAGATGTTTCACATCAAAATATAAGAAAGCTGCTGTTTTTATACCCCGTACTCATTTCAAATAGAAAATGTTCTCCCTTTCCTCATAAACCGCTTAAAATTTTTGAGCTAGAACCTTCTGTCTTAAGCCTAACATCTAGTTTTCCCCATAAATCAATATAAGATCCGACCAAAAACACCCAAGATTAGCAGAAAACAATTTGACTAGCGAATCAGAAAGGCAGAGCGGAGTTTACAAAAAGTCTTTACCGACGGCAGGACCAGACCAAACTGTAATAGTGTTCTTATGAACTCCCTGCGGGTTGAGCCGCAATGATTTGTCACTGAATAAAAGCAGAATGCAAAAATTCATGTGTTCGCCTAAGGGTAGACCAGAGATTCCAACTTGTACCGGCTGGAGAATGTCAGCCGGTTTCTGACTACGGCTGCCGGCCACCATATCAGCTCTCATATCAAATTTTATATGGGATGTCATTAAATCTGGAAGCTACCGCCAGGCGGCCGGACAAAAGTGTCTAACCGAATAGCAGGCTGTTTGGGTAAGCCTTATGGCGGGCGGTATAAACTTTACATCGGCCATATGGAGGTTTCATTCAAAAGACCAAAAGAAAAAGACATATTCGGGGGTGCCACAGAAATCTCTAGAGTTTCGCCTCGAAAAAAGGGCACAGAACTTCGAGAGTACATTTGAAAATCTAGTTAGAACACCAAATGCTCCAATTGAAGTTCCCATCTCTAAAACCAGGGCTGAATCTCTCCCGAAAAAATTCCCTTTACGCGTCCAATTTTTATACTTTCATCCAAATAGTTACCCTTTCAAAACTTCGACTTAAGCCAAATTGCTCATAAATTCCCCTCTCTACCTTAACGCGACTGAAGCTCTAACCAAATAAGTTTGAACCAACAGTTTTAGAACAGTATTTTGCTGTCGGTGCACTCTTACTTTTTTTAGTTATAGGTTAATTCGTTGTTTTGATTGTGTTATATGTTTTATGATGCATTTTTAAATCAGAATTCAAATTTAAGTCATATTCATAAATATAAATCAAAATTTAAAAATTTGTTGGCGCCAAACATGAGGTATAACTTGCAGCCCTTAATCCGCTGCCACGTATCGCTAGAGCGAAAAGAGCTTTGCTAAATCTCCTAACCAAACACTGGAGGTTTGAAACCAACCAATAGAAATTTCTGTGTCATCTAAGAATTGGAATTCGGTTGGAATTTGGTTGGAAAAGGTTTCTGTGGCACCCCCGATTTTGCTTTTCAATGTTGGGAACTGAAATTGGATCCCAAAAAATGAAAGTTTGTTTGAGATGCGGTATCTATATATGTAGAGTCTTTGACACAACGCACATCTTTTCATTTAAAAAAATAATACTACGTTTCAACGGACTGACGCATCTGCTGATTCGGGTAAGACGATTGTCTGCGGGTAAAAACCCAAAAAAAAAAAAGAAAAACGCACGGAAACAGCTTTAACATTAATATCTGTCAAGAAAAAAAGTGCAATGTGGAGGATCATGTTGTCATAAGTAAAAATGTTGAGGACAGGTGAATCGGGCTGTCTGAAGGTTGTTCTTAACAGACTGCCGGATGGTTAACGCAAATGCCCATTCCAATGGTTGCCCCAAATCGCCTGGCGGATGGCTGACATTTTAAGTATAAGCTCTGATACCGGTCAGTCCGATGTTTACCGTTAGCTGATTGCCGAATGGTTATCCGAGAATGTGCTGGCCGATGGTTAACATTTCATGTATAATCTCTCAAATTGTTGTGCAGATCAGCCTTTCCGCTGGTTACCCTTAGCCGGCAATTAGCCGGGTGGTTTCTTCTAGAAGAAGGAGAAATCGGCTCTAAGTAGGAGTGGAAGACGGACTTCTCTGCCAGACGTCATTGTAGGTAGCAGTGCCCTCTTAAGGCCCTTACAACAGCTGAGCAGAGAGTGTTGCTGAGTCCATAGAGATCTGTATGTTGGTTAACAGCGGTTGACATTTGTCTTGTTAAATGCGAGGCCTTTGGTCAGGGTTTTTCAAGAAGAGCTAGTCCAAATAGTAAGGGTGTATTGGTGTGCGGCCTCAAAGATGATCTAACATAGAAGCACACTTTGCTGCGTCGTCAACTTTTCACTCAGATATTAGTCAGCTGTTCGTTGTCATTTTGGCTCTTTAAGTAATTTTTGTGACTATGTCCGTCTCCCTCTAACAACCGTGATTTCCTAAGTCGTCAAAGATATTGAGTTGAAGCATCTCTTTGTTAACATCACTCAAGAAATAAAAGCGATTCAAAAAGTGCTTTTATGTTAGATCTTCTGTGTCTGCTTCATCGACTGTAAAGATGTTTGCTCTATTGAAAACCGAATTTTTGATATAAACATTCATAACTAGTTTAGTCGATTATTTCTTAGGGCCCAAAACCCCCTTTAGCCCTTTAGTTCG
Organism: Lordiphosa stackelbergi; assembly: GCA_018904235.1. Classification (NCBI taxonomy): domain Eukaryota; kingdom Metazoa; phylum Arthropoda; class Insecta; order Diptera; family Drosophilidae; genus Lordiphosa; species Lordiphosa stackelbergi. Next base: position 39,645 of record JAEIFU010002579.1, read on the forward strand.
CCCCTGTAATTCACAAAAACACACTCTCACTCACTCACTCTCACTGCGAAAAACCGAAAATGTGTGCGTTGACCATTGTAAAGCCAACAGTAATTTCCCAGAATGCACATGCCAACCATGAATTGGCCTTGGTCCTTGAGAATTAGTTGGAAATCTCCTTTATATATATTCAAATATTAAAATTCAATTGAACTTAATATGCCAAATCGAGTGGAAATCTTTTCAATCTATTTCAATTTGTCCGACAAACGATTAGCCAACAAAAATGCTGTTTTTGTTTCAATAAGATGGATGTGGACAGTTGTTCAATGTTTTTGTTTATACAAAACACAACCTTGAGTCTTAATTTTAGCCAATTATGTGACAAGAGCATGGCTAGCGGAAACGGGAAATGCGAAACGGAAATGCGGTTAGTTCAAAGACGAAACTAAGTGCACATTGCACCCATCATTCACGTCCAACGAGAACTGGGAACTGGGTCACACTTGTCAGGCGAAAGATTGAAAATAAATAACAAATATTTGGGTCACACACACAATTTATTTTCGCAACTCACCAATAGAAATTGGAAACTGTTTGCCAAAAGGCAATCATAAAATGCAATCGGTATGAAACTTGACTAAACTGAGGTGAGTTGAAAAAAGAAATCTACGCGTTTTTTTTTTTTAATTTAATTTAAATAATTTTTTTGTATTTTTAACTAATTTATTTTCGTTGCCGTCTCGTAGAATTCGATTGGAAATGTAAAAACCGACTGAAGGCAAGTGAAAATTGCCAAGCACATGAGGCAAAATACGAAAAAAAAAAAAAACAAGAGCAGTGTATAATATTTTAAATATATACAAAATCGCCGCTGTGTGTATCTATAGATACATATGCGAGCTGAGAGCAACAGAAACGCGCGATCAAAATACACACAGGCTGCGTCTGCGTCTGCGTCTGCATCTCTGTGTGTGCGTGTGTATCTCGAACTGCAGAAACTGAAGTTTTCACATTGTTTTCCCCAACTTCAAACCGCAAGTAAACATTTCTAATTGCTTCAAATAATTTGCTCTCTCATCACACTTTGACGTCATCAAACCAAGTGCCTATTTATACTTGTAGACGCACGCCGGCATCTTTATCTCTGTGTGTGTGTGTGTGTCTGTGCGATGTAAGGCCTAAAAATAAACTTCATTCAAATTTGGAGCGCACCTTGGTCTGAAATTACAAATTAAACTGATTAACTGTGAGTTGCATTATTTATTTTACCAAATTCGGCCTCGCTAAGTGCTCCAAACCAGAGTCCATTAGCCATTAGCTGTCCCCAAACTCAAGGTCGTATCTGCTTACTCACTTTCCCCCAACTCTCTCTCTCTCTCTTTCTCTCTCCCTACTGGGAGTCGAAATGTAAACTAAAAATACTTTACTAGCCCGGAATTTACGGCCAGGAGGCTGCCATGGCCTAAAGATAGAAATGCAAAATTCACAGATATAAATAAATAAAACAGCAAATGCAACTGAAACTCCGCCAGCGAAATGGGAAGAAAGAGACAGCTAAGTGAATGCAATAAAGTGAAGCAAATTACAACAGCTAAATGAAGGTGAGTTGTGATATTAGAGCTTACAGGATAAGTAAGTTGAAGTGGTTCTTAAAGTTACAGAAATATATACAAAATTACATAAAAGAGAATAAGAGGTTATGTGTATAGCTATTTCAAGGACCTCCCATCAGATGCTCTTTTCAA
>JAEIFU010002580.1:0-41351 GCA_018904235.1 Lordiphosa stackelbergi
CGATGAGTTAGTCCTTTACATTATTGGAGCATTAGTAAAGTTAAAGAATGAGACAGCGAAGGCATCATCAAAATTGAAAAAAGTAATTTCTGGGCTCTGTGAAATTAGACCGCGTGGTCACCGCCGTGCATTTAGTATGATCTAATTTCGTTCTGCAAAATCAATTTAGACCGCCATTTAAAATGAAATTAGACCGCGCGGCCTTATTTCATTTTCAAAATAATTTAGGCCGCGATCACAAAATGAAATTAGACCGCGCGGCCTTATTTCATTCTGCAAAATGAATTTAGACCGCCATCACAAAATGAAATTAGACCACGCGGCCTTATTTTATTTATCAACATGAATTTAGGCCGCGATCACAAAATGAAATTAGACCGCGTGGTCTTGTAAGTAAGTATTTAATTTAAAAAATTGAGTCACTTTTAACGGCGGGGGGAAAAATGATACAAAAAATCGCGCGATTTTTTGTATCAAAATTTCCATATTATACCGTTATCGTAGAGTAAAAAAGGGTATACTAAAGTCGTGCAATGTATTTAACAGGCAGAAGGAATATTTGGACCATATAAAGTATATATATTTTGATCAGCATCAAACAGCCGAGTCGATTAAGCTTGTCCGTCTGTCCGTCCGTCGGCTTCTGTTTGTTAAAGGTTGCGTACCTTTGGGATGGAGACAGTAAGGAACGAGCGGGAACAATGTTAAACAGTTTTTCACAGAGAAACGTATATCGAAGTCGGATAGAGCCGTCTCTTTACCCTTCGTTTTTTAATGTTATAGCAAAGATTTATTGATATTATAGATGACGCATGTGAAACAAAAAACGATTGTTTTTGGGAGCTGACATTGGATGCAAATTTGTGCTTCTCGCTGCCTGTACAAGGAAACATATATTGAAATTTAGCTATACGTTTTCCAAATTAGCTATACGACTGAGAGCAAAAGATTATAGATATTATAGATGACACATGTGACGCAAAGAACGATTTTTCTTGGGAGCTGACATTGGATCCAAAAAAAAAGTTTGTATGAGATGCGGTATCTATATATGAAGTGTCTTTGGTTATAGATAGTTTCTTTTATTAAAAAACCAAAATTACATTTCTTTTGTGATGGCGGTCTAAATTCATTTGCAGAATGAAATTAGACCGCTCGGCCTAATTTCATTTTATGATGGCGGTCTAAATTCATTTTGAAAATGAAATTAGACCGCCGACGGCGGTCTTAATTCACGCGGTCTAATTTCCATCACCCAATTTCTGATCTCTTTACATGTTTTTACTGCCGTCAGTGCTGCAATTTTGAGTACTCAGTAGTACTCTTCAGGCTTCACTTCATCAATGTGATTGAATTGTTACTTAAAACAAGAAAAATGAATCATCTTTCGATGTATTTTTTAAAAAAAATCAAGAAAGTTGCAGACAAAATGTCACTTGAGTTGAAAATTCCCCATTTAAATGGTCGTTAAAAAACGCAACAGCTTACGCACGAGGTACGCTATACGAGGATATGACGATTTTTAACCCCCATGTAAAATATTTATATGCAAAATACTATACTAAGAAGGAGGCACTAAAAAAAGAAATTAGTACAAATTTAGTATACGACCGTTCTGAACAACAATTTTGAAAAAATTTCATCAATGGGCCGCGAACTATAAAGAATTATTATACAACAAAGTAGAGGCGGCCATCCATGCGTTCCTTTTAAAGTTTAAAAATATGCCCTAGACATCCTGCAGATTTTTTCAATGTTTATTGTTTGAGTAGTTTGGCGATACTCAATAATAAATCTTTTTTCACGCGCGTTTAAAAAAATTGCCTGCGGCGCTCTTTCTTCTTCTAATTTTTTTCTCCCAAAATAGGAAATACAACCGAAATTAATCTCGGTTTCGCTCAAGACATTTATATCGGCCGAAACCTTTTTACACTCTGTGTCAAAGGTACACAGATTAAATTAAGTTTAGGGTTTAAGTTTAAGTAACAGGGAGAACGAATCATTTCCGACCCTATAAAGTATATATATTCTTGATCAGAATCAACAGCCGGGTCGATTAAAATACAAATCAAATACAAATACGATACAAATTAGCATTATGTATCGATTTGCCGAAGAAATGATAGAGATCGGATGAGCGACTGTCAAGTTATAAGCAAAAAAGACCAGTGAACCAGTGAAAATTTTATAATAAAAAGTAAATGTATAATTTTTTTAATTTTTTTTAAATATAAAAAATATATATAAAAAAAAATACGCTATGCCAATACCCAGGTTATTACAATTTTTGGAAATTTGTAGCACTGTGTAATGATTGTACGATTTTATTTATGATATGTAATCTTTGAAAATATTATTAGGGTACCTAAATAATGAATAAATGAACTTATTATAAAAAAAGAAATAAAAACATTTAATTGACTTCAAAAATTTTGTCACAAATCAATCAGTCTCTGTGTGTTCGTGAAAGCCAGTAATGCCTTAGCGTGGGACACATGAATAACTGCACGGTTCGCCGAGAAAGCCTCCCTCTAAAGAAGTCACTCGCAATGATGAGGAAGCTACCACTTGCATGAGATCGCAGAGCCAGTTGATGTCTAGTCCTAGCAAGAATTATATGACATGCTGAATTTGTCAATCTGAATCGTTAAAAAAATTTGGCTTCATCACAATTATTAAATAATTAGCCCCCTCCCTGTTCTCTCTTGCATTATTTTCCCGTTGCACCGTCTGGAATTATGTCGCCATGTTGGCCATTGTGGTGATACCGTTCCTGGTGCTGGCAGTGCGTGTGGATAGTATTTTTGTTATGGTGTACACTAGGTTGAACCCCTAGAGTACTACTTTTACTTATTGATGTATAACAAAATGCGTAACAAAAAACAAAAGTTGAAAAAGTCGAGTTTTGACGGGCGCGAATAGCCTCTAAAGTTTTTGTATGTAACTCATACGCAGTGTTGCCTATTATCATATTTTTTTCATTTATAAGTAGTTAAATAATAAAAGGCTATTACTAGGTGTTATTTCAAACAATGACAGCAATTGAAATGAACTAATAACTTCGTTGTTAAAATTTGTGTTTGGTGAACGTGTCGTATGATTAATATTTTTCAAAACTTTGAGGCCCTGTCGCGCCCATTTAAAATTAAAATAAAATTTTTTGACTTTCACAATTATTAATTATACAACAAATATCAGCTTTGGGAATGCTCAGCAGTTGGATCACAATCGTTATGCCACAACACAAGAGACATTTCGTAAGGCCATTGGCCTAGTTGATCCTTCGATTTCGTTGACGGCGCGCAGTGATTGGTGCCATTTCGAATTTGCCGGCGCGGCGGTCCAGACATTCGCCATTGCGGCGGCTGCCATTCTGCTGGACTTTCTGTTCCAGATCGCCGCATGTCTCTTCCTGTCCCACCGCCTGCCTCTTCCAATTTCATTTCGTAGATGCAACAAATTCGTTTGTTTATAAACACATACTCGAACAAATAAATTTATTTTTTAACTGGCAGCTACTTCCGTCCGAAAAAACCAATATTCTTCGAAAATTGCCATGTTGATTTTAAATTTCTTTAACAATCATCGTTATATACACGTACACATTAATTTTGCTGTGACTTCAACTATCGCTTTTTACTGCAAATGACATAGTTTTGTCAAGCATCCATGCGACACAAGTAAAAATCGAATCTTGTTTGTAGCTAAAGTGAACTTCATTTTGGCAGACCAGCCTATAATTTTTTGCGAAGTCAATTTGTAAGGCAAGTTCCCGGGCTGGATAATTTTTCTTATGGCTTCAAAATAATTTTTTTGGTCTCGCTTTACAAAGAATTGTGTTTGAAAAAAGTGGCAGCTGAACTCCTAACTCATGAATTAAGTTAGAAAGCGGTGCAACAGAATAAGTCAAAGTTATTGTATCGGCTACTTTTCTCCACTGTTGCCATTTCACGATTTCATCCAATTTTGTGAGATCTTTTCCTTTCTTTCTTTTTTTCTTTTTTGCTGATAAATCGTAAGACCTGCGCGGTTCATTGACGATCTAAAATGAGCTGATGAAAAACTTGGTTCGTTATCCATCATAATTGATTTGGCGAAGGGAAATGATTGGATTAGCTCCAATACTTTCATTTCCATGTTTGATTTATTTTTTATTTCTTTTACTGCAACATATTTGGAGTAAGAGTCAATGCAAGTTAAAAAGGTCAAGTTCTGTGCGTAGAATATATCTACATGAAGTTGTTCACCTTCTTTTTGAGGAATGGGTGCTTCCGAAATGGGAATTTGCACGGGATTTCTTTTATATTTATTCTTATTGCAAATTCCGCAATTTCTTATGAATTACCTTAGTTTTTTATACAAGCTGGGCCAATAATATGAAGAGGTTATTTGTTTTAAATTTTCATCAAGGCCTCTATGAGCTCGAATGCGAGTGTCTTCAATGTTAATGGCTTGGTCATCTATATTGGGTATATCAAGTGGTAATTTTTTCGTATAGAGAAATTTATTGGAAAATGTTTCCTTGAGAAGAGTTTGTATTTCATAATGCAATGAATTGCTGTAGTTAATCTTGGATCAATAAATTCCTTTAAAATGTCGACAAGATTCTGAGGTGTGTCGTATTCAACAATGTCTGGTTCTGTTGAACATTTGGACTTGTTCATGTATAGTGAGCCTATTTTCTGAAATGAGCTATTTTTGCTTGAATTGATTTAATGGCTTTTTAGTTTCTGGTATTATAGTTTCATAGCTACTGGAAGCTTAATGAACAGTACCGCTGTCAGAAGAATTGTCATCGTCTGTGGAAGGCATATCTTCATTAATTAAATTTTTTTATAGTGATTCTGGATAATGTTACTCCGAATGGGTAATTTATGAGATTTTTCAATGCCCAAACTATGGCATATAATTCTCTCTAATTTGTTGCATAGTTTCGCTCCGTTTTATTTAGAGTCTTGGAAACAAATGTTATTGATTTACCGTCTTGGGAAAGGACTGCACCGATGGCGACGTCCGATGCATTTGTGGTAAGGGTGCATTTTTTTGAATAGTCAGGTTGTGTTAGTTGAATTGTTGAAACCAAATGGTTCTTCAAGGTTTGGAATGCTAAAACTGCATCTTGGTCAAGATTAATTTTGACCTTTTTTGGACATATGTTTTGAAGTTTTACCGTTTATATTGCAGAAGCTTCGTAAGGGGTTTTGCTATTGCAGCATAGTTACGGACAAATTTTACTGGGAGGCGGGTATTGTACGATGGTATTGATTTTTGCTGGGTCAGCTTTGATAATTCTGTGGGAGACAATGTACCCCAGAAATTCTGTTTTTTCCTGAAAAACTTGGTTTTCCAAGAAAATTTTCATATTTGCCTCAAACAATATATCGGTGATTTCTTTTAAATCAAAAGGTTGTTTCTCGGGTGTTTCGGAAAAAACTGTAATATCGTGCATATAAATATGGCAAGTTTTTCCCACTTTGGGTCATAGGATATTATCCATAGCCCTTTGGAATATTCTTGGAGCATTCGACAGTCCGAATGGTAACTGCACGAATTCGTATTTTCCGTTGTTTATTGAAAAAGCTGTTTTTCTATGTCTTCTTCCCTCATTAAAATCTGGTGAAAACCTGATTCTAAGTCAATGGTAGAGAAGCATGAGGCTTTGCCTAGATTCGATAAAATAACCGATGGATCTGGCAATGGATATCTGTCAGGTTGAGTGTTTTCATTCACTTTCTTAAAATCCATGACAAAACGTTTCTTAGAACTCCCGTCTAGGTTAAATCCTTTATTGCCGACCACCCGTACAGGCGAGTTGTAGGGGCTTTTACTAGTATAATATTGTATAATAAATTGTATAATATAATATTGTCTTTCAACAAGCGATTTATTTCTTCGTTGATAAAGTCACTTGCTGAATGGGGGTAAGCGTACTGTTTACTATAAACAGGATTGTCGTTTATGGTTCTTATTTCTCCTTTAATGTCTGTTCTAAAGGGAAGATTTGTTTGAATGGTTCAGTGTTTAAATTGGATTTCTTGAACAATTTGTTTTGTTCAAGCATTTTTAATACATCTGCTTCATTAGCAGACTGATTACACAGTGTTACAAAAAAAACGAGACGGCCAAGCTAACCGAAGTTTCTATACCCTTGCAAATGTTTAAATATATCAGAGTTTAAGAACGCCAGCACACCATGGGCGACACGCCAAATTTAGTAGCATAAACTCTAAAAATAAAGCTAGGCCCTTGAAATTTTATGTAAATGTGTCTTATTATACCCTTGCAAAGGGTATTATAATTTTGCCCAGAAGTTTGCAACGCATAGAAATATTCATTTCCGACCCTATAAACTATATATATTCTTGATCAGGGTGACGAGCTGAGTCGATTGAGCTTTGTCCGTCCGTCTGTCTGTCCGTCTGTCTGTCTGTTTCTACGCGAACTAGTCCCTCAGTTTTAAAGCTATCGAGCTGAAACTTTGCACAGAGTCTTCTTTTACTGCACACCGCTAATATGTCGGAACCGACAGGATCGGATGACTATATCTTAAAGCTGCCATAGGAACTATCGGTCGAAAAGTGGGTTTTAATGACAAACATTTTTTTGTTTTTAATGTTAATTGTCTCACTTCAGCGATTATTAATATTATACGCTTTTACACATATTTGGAAGTTTTTTTTCTAAATTAAACCCATTTTTCGACCGATAGTTCCTATGGCAGCTAGAAGATATAGTCATCCGATCCGGTCGCTTGGTTTTTTCCTAACACCACCAAAATCTGAAGTTATGGCCCAAAACCCGCTTTTTGCTATTTTACTTTGAATCAAAAGATATATCTCGCGATGAACCGTCCGATTGTTCATAACTTCATCTATTCCGATAGCGGCGAGAGGAGTTTAGTACAATTAAATCAATGGTTTGACTAATTTAACGCGATGGCTGAGAAATGCGGAAATACAGATCTGGCATTTTTAACTTTTTTGAGAAATTTGTACTTCGACCATCACTGGATTATTTTATTTTATTTTATTCTATGCAATTTTTTTCTTTTATTATAAAAGCCTAGTTCATTCTCCGTTGAACGGTTGTTGTTCCAATGAATTTGAATACCGTTTCTCGAAGTTATGCGCGTTTTTCTGAGTACACATCGACAATCTAGTATTTTTATTCACTTGAAAAGTGTATTATAATTTTGCCCACAAGTTTGTAACGCATAGAAAGAATCATCTCCGACCACATCTCTATAAATATAAAAGAGAGTGTCCTGACTGACTGATTCACTGACTGATTGCAATCATCGCACAGGCTAAACGGTAAGAGATAGAGAGCTGAAATTTGGACAGGAGTTTCTGTTAGTGGTGAAAGTGCGTGCTAAGACGGGGTTTTGGAAAAGTTCACCCGGAAAAGTCAGAAAAGCGTCGGAAAAGTTTGTATGGGAAAAATGTTATTTTTCATCCGATTGACTCGAAATTTGGTTTGTAAGCATAGTACGCGAAATAATTCGACACGTGTTTTCCCGATTTCGGAAAATCCGCCCACGAGGAAAATGGTCGGAAAATTCTGCATGCAAAAAACTATTTTTTACCCCATTGGCTGAAACTCGGTTTGTAAGGACAGAATACGAAATAGTTTGAAATGTGATTTTCCGATTTTGGAAAATCCGCCCAAGAGGAAAATGGCCGGAAAATTCTGCATGAAAAAAACTATTTTTTACCCCATTGGCTTGAAACTCGGTTTGTAGGGACAGAATACGAAATAGTTTGAAATGTGATTTTCCGATTTTGGAAAATCCGCCCACGAGGAAATTGACCGGAAAATTCTGCATGAAAAAAACTATTTTTTTACCCCATTGGCTTCAAAATCGGTTTGTCAGGATAGAATACGAATTAGTTTGAAACGAAATTTTCCGATGTTGGAAAAGTTGCCCTGACGGTCGGAAAAATTCCCGGAAAATTCTGCACGAAAACTTGGTTTGAAAGGAAAGTGGGTGAAATAAATTGAAATTTGATTTTCCGAAGTAGGAAAATATGCCCTGACGGTCGTAAAATTCCCGAAAATTCTGCATGAAAATAAACTATTTTTCATCTGATTGGCTTGAAACTCAGTTTGCACTGACAGAATTCGAAATAAATTGAAATGTGATTTTCTGATGTTGAAAAATTTGACCTGACGGTCGGAAAATTCAGCATGCAAAACTATTTTTCATTCGATTGGCTTGAAACTCGGTTTGTTTGGACAGAATACGAAATAATTAAAAAATGGGATTTTTCAATGTCGGAAAATCCACCCCCAGGATTTTTACGCCTGAAAACTTATTTTTCATCCGATTGACTTGAAAGTCGGTTTGTAAGGTCAAAATGAGAATTCATTTGTGTTTTCATTTTCCGATGCCGGGTGGGAGTTGGAGGAAAACCCATCAGCAAAGTTCGATTTCTGGGTTCTACTTGGTATTATTATAACCAATATTGTTTGGGTTTATACTATTGAAGGCGCAGCGAAGCGCGTCGGGTTATTTGCTACATATATAAATGTATACGCCCGACTGATATGGTGACATTTATCAACGCCCAGCTTAAACGGCTTATCCTACAGGTTTAAAATTTGGCATAGTCCTCCGTTTAGTTAAGCAGGCGCGCACTAAGAAAAAAAATTTGGAAAATTCCACCCGGAAAAGCGTCCGAAAAGTTTGTATGGGAAAAATTTTATTTTCCATCCGATTGATTTGAAACTTGGTTTAAGCATAGCGAAATGATTCGACACGTGTTTTCCCGATTTCGAGAAAAATCCGTTCACGAGGAAAATGGCCGGTGAATGCAAAAAAAATTATTTTTCATTCGATTGGCTTGCAACTCGGTTTGTAAGGGACAGAATACGAAATAGTTTTAAATGTGTTGGAAATACCGCGGGATGCCCCACTGGGAAGCGGTTGGGATATTTGGATGTTGGTGGTTAATTGTTTTGGAAGTGGGTGGGATGTGGGCGGAAGAGGTGGAATGTGGGTGGTATGTGGGCGGGATATGGGCGGGAAGTTGGTGGTATTTGGGTGGATTTGGGAGGGATGTGGGTGGGATGTATGATGTGAATGGTGGGAATTGACTGGAGAGTGTGTGGGATGTGGATGGGAATTAGGTGTGCATTGGTTTTATACTGTTGAAAGCGCAGCGTAGACGGTAAAGTATATATATTCTGATCAGCAGACGAGCTGAGTCTAACTTAGTCCGTCCGTCTGTCTGTTTTTACGCGAATTAGTCTCTCAGTTTTGGAGCCATCGAGCTGAACCTTTCCACAGAGTCTCTTTTACTGCACGCTAATATGTCGGAACCGACCGATCGGACGACTACTTCTAGTAGCTTCTATACAAAATTGGGTTTAGGAAAATGGCTTTAGTGAGAAAAACCGGTTTGTTCTCAATATTATCGCTCTCAAACACAGTCATGGGTAATATGTCACGTTTTTAAGCCGATTTGCGAAGTTTGGTCGAGGTCGCTAACCGTTGAGACAAGCTATTTCAAGTTTATAAAAACCCCGGTAGACACAGAGAGAGCTGCGCCCTTCCCGGTTTTTATTATGTTAACAAATTTATGTTGGGTTTATAAAAATGGTTCTTAAAGTAAATATTTTGTTTTTTGTCAGATTCAAAAAATTTAAAAATATTTATAGTAAAAAAAAAAAATACTGCTCCTCTCCATATTTTAAAAAATTTTTTCTTATATTTTCCCTTCTTTGTATGGTTTTTGCTACCTATCCTTTATTTTTACCCTAATTGGTTTACTCTTTTTATTAAGAATAATTTCTTGACTGCTACGGTGGTTAATATTATTTTGTTTTTTGATTTTATATAATGTTTATTTTTTCTTTTTTTTTTTTTCATTTGTAAAAGTTTGATCCTTTTTTATTACTTTTGTTTTAGTAAAAGAGTTGAAAGAATAAAATAAAAAAATTAAAAGTTTTTATTAATATTTTTTTTATTGATTTATGTTATCTACGATGTCCCTTTTATATTTAAGTTAAAGTGTATTTGTATTTGACTCTTTTAATAAATGTTCCCCATTTTTCAATTTATGGTTTTATATATCTTTGTAGTAACAATACATGCTCTCACCCAAACCCTCCGGGGGTTGAAAAATGGTGGATTAAAAATTAAAAATTAAATTTTTTGCGGCCGTCCTCCCCCCCCGATGTTAACTTATTAAGTAATTTGGGGAACTTTGGTTCAGAGAGTATACGAGAAAGGGGAAGACCACTGAGTACCGGACCCTAGTTGAAGCAATTAAAAAAGCCTGGTCAATAATTTTACTAAATGAAATTGAAAAATATTATGATTCCTTACCAAACCGTATGTTTGAAATAATTAAGAACAAGGGTGGGCATACCAAAAACTAATTTATGCTAAAACAGTGTCCTTTATTAATTAAGTTACCCAGTGCCTTGAAATTTTGCTTAGCTATATAGACTTATGTTTAATAGTTTTAGTGGTCAAACCTATTCAGTTGAGCCAACAAAAAATGGAGATTTTTTGTTATGTGTTTTTGAAAAAATAATAAAAATTTCATAAAAACAAAACTAATAGAACAGATGACTGATTTCTTTATACAACAAAATTTATTTCGCTCAGATCGGAGTGCTTGTTAAGGAGATACAACGTTTCAAACCTAACCTATTCAGTTGAGCGGCACTGTATAAACTTTCATGTTTCACGATTTCTGGGCCAAGATTAACGCTCTCCAATAATGTTACCTTTTGAGCCAAATTAAGCTATTTTGTGGAAACAGCAAAAACCACCCTTATAAGCGAGTCAAAGTCGCCCACATTGCACTTAATGCGCTGTCTGCTTATGCGGGCTAACGTCGACACGCTTGGATTTATTTGTTTTAACTCTCTGCAAAGCGAGCTAAATACACTTGTTGCGATGTCAGCTTGTGCGGGTCCTCGCCTCAAAAGGAGGCAATTTTTTAAGCGCTGAGTCCTCCGAGTATTTTATTGCGCATTGATTTTTATACAGAATAACGGGTCGATGCCCAAGTGGGCTATGCATTAATGCTTTAGTGCAAGATGATGTCACTTTCTTTCTTTTAAATTTTTACTTGGTGTGGTCCTCTTTGGTTCTTGTTTGGTATTTAATGGTTCGACCATCCTGTTAAAGTGATTTTTATATTCATCATCATTGGTCATCCATTATATTTTATCGCGGTTCTGTATTATTACAATCATGGTTAAGCAGTTATCATTGTGCCTTATTTGTGGGCTTGAAAACTAATTTCGTAGGTATTAAACGGTTTTATTTTCATATAGAACCCACAGCTAAATTCTCAGCATTTGACCAGATATTCCCACGACTGGCTCGCAGGGCGAGGACACATTTCGCTATTCACGCCGATAAGAGCCAAACGCTGGCCAAGGCTTGCGCCATGAGAGCAATCAGCTTTTCAAAAGCCTTAACCATGCCTGCCTTTGCACGGTTCCTGCTGTGCACTGCGCTTTTTATACGCTTGCAAAGGGTATTATAATTTTGCCCAGAAGTTTGCAACGCATAGAAATATTCATTTCCGACCCTATAATATATTCTTGATCAGGGTGACGAGCTGAGTCGATTTAGCTTTTTCCGTCCGTCTGTCTGTCCGTCTGTCGGTTTCTACGCGAACTAGTCCCTCAGTTTTAAAGCTATCGAGCTGAAACTTTGCACAGAGTCTTATTTTTACTGCACAGTGCTAATATGTCGGAAACGACCGGATCGGATGACTATATCTTTTAGCTGTCATAGGAACTATCGGTCGAAAAGTGGGTTTTAATGAGAAAATTTTTTTTTTGTTTTTAATGGTAACGTGTCCCACTTCAGCGATTAATAATATTATGCGCTTTTACACAGATTTGGAAGTTTTGGTCAAAATCGGATGACTATATCTAATAGCTGTCATAGGAACTTTCGATCGAAAAAGGGTTTTATTTAGAAAAATTGTTAGTTTTAATGCTGGCGTTCTTAAACGCTGATGTATTAAAACATTTGCAAGGGTATAAAAACTTCGGCAAAGACGAAGTTAGCTTGGCCTTCTCGTTTTATATGCGAATCTCAGCTCATTAGCAAAAAATAATAGCCACTCACATTCTTACTAAAGCTTACTTTATCTCTATGCTAGATAACAGTATTCGGCGACCGTTAATATTTGCCCAAAAATTGTGAAATATGCAAGTTTATATATATTTGCATTTTAAGTATTTAAAAGGATTATTTGAATCTGGCTCCAATCAAAACTGAGTTTACTTTTAGGGGCACTTATGCTAAAGCAAACGTAAATATTATATGTTAGCTTATGCCCATATGACACTTGCCGATATTGGTGCCGAGTGTATCGGCCAATAATAAAAAAGAGACAACGCTAGCGAAAATAGAACAAAAAGATAATTAGGTGTTGATTGTGGTCACACATAACTTTCGATGCAGGATTATTTAACCACTCGCATCAAAGGAAGCGTTTTCCATCTTACATTGGCGTGTTGGCGGCCAATATTGTTTTCGCCGGGAACAATATTGGCAGCCAATACGAGAACTGCTTTGCCGACACTCTGCTTGCATTTGACATCAGGGGCCAATTTCTCATATACACCTCTCGCTTACTTTGGTTACAATTTTATATAAGGTGTCTATAGCTCAACTCTTCTTTCACAATATTGGCAACCAATATCGGCAAGTGTCATATGGGCATAACTAAATAAAAATACTAGATTGTCGATGTGAAACATGCGAATAACTTCGTCAATCGGTTTCCAAATTCATTGGGACGACAACCGTTCAACGGAGAACAAAATGGGCTTTTATAATAAACTTTAAGGAAAAATTGCACAGAATAAAATAGTTAAACCAGTGATGGCCAAAGTACAAATTTCTCAAAAAAAGGTAAAATGCCAGATCTGTAAGCCGCATTTCTCAGCCATCGCGTTAAATTAGTCAAACCATTGATTTAATTGTACAAAATTCCTCTCGCCGCTATCGGAATTGATAAAGTTATGAACAATCAGACGGTTCATTCGCGAGTTATATCTTGTGATTTGAAGTAAAATAGCAAAAAGCGGTTTTTGGAGCATAACTTCAGGTTTTGGGGGTGTTAGGAGAAAACCAAGTATGGGGAAATGCTATACTCGACCTACTCTACAGCGTGTGCTAGGTCATTTCGAAAGCATTTTTTCACTGTAACACTGTGTTATTAGTGCAAACTGAAGAACATTTGTCAGAGTTATTTGAGCTCCTATGCATTTTCTTCTTTTTGCTGTTTGCGTGACTAAGGGTAGAATCTGTTTTAGAACTCCCTGAGCCTATTTATTTTTTATTTTGTTTATGTTTGCTCTTTCTGCTTGTTTTGGTATTCCCGAAAGGTTTTTCGGGAATACTGTTGGTTAGGTCTCAGTTACTATTAGTTATTTCTGACATGAAGAATCGCGAGAGTTTTTCTCTCAATTCCGATTGAACGTCAGATTTTGAATCGGGTGATGTGGAATCCTCGACTGTTTAAAGATTGCCAATTTGATGTTGGCTTGGGTTTATCTCAAACAATTTTTCTTTCTTATTGTTATATGGTAGAAATAAATTTTCCATATCGATCATAGCTCCCATCTTCTTAAAAAGATTGTAGCCGATCAATAGATCTGTTTCCAAAATGCATATTTCATAAAATATGTGATTAATGTCAAATATATTAATATTATGATAATGGGTAATGGTTGAGTAACCATTAACCGTTCTTAACCCTTTATATATTGAAAGTTTGAAAGCATTTTTGTAAATGCCTTTATTTATAAAACACGCGGTTGCACCCGTGTCAAGTAATACTGTTCGAAATTTGAACATGGCACTCGACGACGATCCTAACGTTGAGTTGGAAGACATATACTGGACCTCTACTGGACACCTGGCTGTCGCATTTTGGCCCCCGAAGAATGCTAATACTTTAACATGATGTTCAACTCGGCCCACACGTAGTCTTAATCTCATATTAAGTTATCTCAGCCTATGTCATAAATATGTCACTTTTTCTAGCATTAATATAATTAGCGACACAAACGAGGATCGCTAGCAACAGAATAGCTGAGACACCACTTGAAAGGGTCGAACAGTAACAGTCGTTGAATCACTTGACGGGCGATGTGTGGGATAATGTTCCTATCACATACGTATGTATTGTGTGAAGAAAAACCACCCTTGTGGCTAACGCAGGAAATTTATACATTAAATGTGTTTTACACACACATTGTTAGATTAGAATATAGTTAAGGAAAATATCTTAATAAATAGAAACTCATTCGCATGAGTGAGTCAGTACCAATTCAAACTTACAACCGTGCTCATTAAAAGTGTAATCCTCTACAAATACTTTCAAGTTTTGGTTTAGTTCTCTGTCGAATTTGAACAGGTAGAAAAGTTCTGTTTCGGATCCTCTAAAAAATGGTTCTCATTAATATTGTTTATCCTCATAGTTCTTTGAGGAGAACGGGTTTGATCGCTATGATCACGTTTTTTAGGTGTCGATCCACCTGGGAAGTTGGATTTGTGTGGGAATTGGGTTTGAACCTGTGAAGGTCTGTGTTGAAATTGGATTGAAGGATCTATTTCCATGGGTACCTGAGAAGGTTGAGTATTTGAATTTTTGGGTATAATATTATATTATTTTGAAAACCCTCTTGTGGTTTTGGATTAAACCGCAGGAAGTTATCATTTTTCCTTATATTATCATATAATATTTTTGTGGTTGTGTTGAACCTGTTTGGATTGAGGTTTCGGATTTATTGGGTGCTGATTGGAATAATAGCTGTTAGCAAAATTTGCTCGTTGATAATTGGCTTCCAGTTCTTGAGCCTTAGCCAAAGCGCTTGGAAGGTTTTCTGGCATATGAGATAATAAGATGTCCGGCAAGTAGCCGTTTAAGCCAGAAATGAACACACGCAAAGCGTTTTCCCTGTTTTTTTTGTTTATTTCGTTATCTACCACTGAGTTATGACCATATGTCATTATAGTCTTATTAGTTAGCAAAGTTAGTTTTTTATTTGCCCTGTCTAAGGACACTTAGTTCTTGGTCGATTCAGAGTCTTCTTTTTACTGCACACTGCTAATATGTCGGAACCGACCAGATCGGATGACTATATTTTATAGCTGCCATAGAAACTATCGGTCGAAAAGTGGGTTTTAATGAGAAAAACTTTTTTGTTTTTAGTATTAACGTCTCCCACTTCAGCGATTATTAATATT
This sequence comes from Lordiphosa stackelbergi, assembly GCA_018904235.1. Taxonomy (NCBI): domain Eukaryota; kingdom Metazoa; phylum Arthropoda; class Insecta; order Diptera; family Drosophilidae; genus Lordiphosa; species Lordiphosa stackelbergi. The sequence continues at coordinate 15,236 of JAEIFU010002580.1, forward strand.
ATACGCTTTTATACAGATTTGGATGTCTTGGTCAAAATCGGATGACTCTTTCTTATAGCTGTCATAGGAACTATCGGTCGAAAAGTGGGTTTTAATGAGAAAAACTTTTTTGTTTTTAATGTTAACGTCTCCCACTTCAGCGATTATTAATATTATACGCTTTTATACAGATTTGGATGTCTTGGTCAAAATCGGATGACTCTTTCTTTTAGCTGTCATAGGAACTCTCGGTCGAAAAGTGGGTTTTATTGAGAAAAATTGTTTGTTTTAATGCTGGCGTTCTTAAACTCTGATGTATGAAAACATTTGCAAGGGTATAAAAACTTCGGCAAAGACGAAGTTAGCTTTTTTATGTCTGCTTTATAACTAAAACTTAAGATAAACCGCTCACGTAATTTCCTGTAGGGGTCTTCCTTCTAGGCTGGAGGGTCTTCTTTTTTAGCATTATATCTTCCTTCTTGGTATACTTTTTAGTTCAGGTTATCTGACTTTGTATAGTTTTGTAAAATTTTTTGTTTGAGTTCTTTGATGATTTTTGGTGGTTTTTTTTAAGTTTCATTGAAACCCACTTTTCACAACATGTAAATTGCTTGAGCACTACAGAGCACACAGCTGGACCTGTCACTTTTTCTTCGCGAGGTCACAGTCAAACATTGGACTTGGTCGCAATGCTGGAATAGGTTCGAGGGACACGCGTCACTTCGGATTTGGTAAAAATTTGGAAAAATGTATTCCAATTTTTTATCACACTACTACTTTTCTCGTGATATGTCCGATATAAGTGTTTCAAATTACGTATGCCCCACGTTGGGCGCCAGTTAAATAAAAGTTTAAACTTTTAATTAAAAAAATTATTTTGTGGCTCGTAGGCCTTTATTAATTTACAGTTGTGGAGTTGGGATACATAATAGAACTAAAATACAGAATCAACTTATGCTGGCACTTCAGCTATGTTGATGCTAAAGCTTCTTTGTTGAAAGCTTCAAAGCTTGATAGCTTATGCTGAGGAGAACAAAGGAATTGCTGATCGAGCATAATTGGGATGAGCTTGAGCCAGTGGCGTAGCGTGTGGTTATGCCGCCTGGGGCGGAAGTCGACTTAGTCGCCCCCTCCTCCTTAAATCGTTCTACATTTTAAACTTATTTCTAAAATTAAGTTATTCTTATTCTTTGCATTTTAAAACTTCTATGTAACATAAAGGGACCAACGCAGGATTTTGATTAGGGATGACAAAGACATAGACATAGTTAAGTACTATTGGAAAAAATGGTTTAACTGTGGGATATATAAGAAAGATGCGCCGCATACGAAAATTTTTTCACGAATGCCGCGGAAACGTTTTTTACATACCTCCCTAACCAAAATTTAATAAAAAATTGACTTCGATGGACCGAAACAAAAATTATTTCGAGGTAGAACATAGTATTCTGGTTTGATGGCAAATGCCTTTCGAATTTAGATTTTTACTCAAAAATAACTTTCTTTGAAGTCTGCCTGCAGAGATTTGTTCTGGAGGCTTATATAATTGGACGAGTTGGACTACGTTTTTTGGAAACATAACATAACATAACCCAAACTTTGGAAGTCAAACCGTTCGATCTCAGTGGCAAAGGTGCTTAAGTTTAGAAAGAGAACATGAGATGGTCCTAAGAAATTTAAAGTTGTCTAGTATAGTATTGTAAACCCCAAAAATTCGAAAAATATCGCGAAATCGATGGAACGCGAACTATGAAGAAATAATGTGATAATATTATTGGATGTTTTAAATTTTTCTATTATAATTGACACTATAAATTTGTGTTTTTTCCATGTAACAAAGGATTAAATAACTCATTCTGTATTGATTAAAAAGTATATTTGAAAACAACTTTCGGATTTTGCTCAAAGGGTAGAAATTTTTGGTTTTTTATTTGGAAAATGTGGTTATTTTTTGATAAAATGCATTTTTTTTTATTATTGTTCAGTTGACACAGCATTTGTTTCATAAGAAACTTTCAAAGCATGGTAGTATCTGCGCCCCCCTGTATACGCTCTGGATAACATAATCAATATATTGGAAGGGCTTGATAGGAAGAAGCAGGGTAAAATAGTGGATGATATGGAATGCCTAACATCTTTGATTTAGTCAAACACAAGGTCTAAAAACTGCAGCATTTTTGACTCCGACCAATTACTTTAAACAAGAAATATTTATTTTATTACTAGATCTTGAAGTGCAGAATCTTGCAACTTTCTCCGTGAAATAACAGCAGATTCTAAATTACCTTCAGGAATACCACTATCAGGGGTGTCCTGGAAATCTCTAGAGATTTTCGCATAAACGATTGCACTTCGAACTAAAGGCCTAATTTCAGATGACATATAAATGTATTTCGGCACAATGCTTCATTCAAATAAGACTGCTTTGCAATAGCATTCAGATTTCAAAACAGTTCAAAGTGTTTCTATTCATGTGAACTTCGACATGAAAATTGATTTTCGTGCGTTCTGGAAATCGGCCTTAAACGGGAACTACTTTATTTGCAAAGTGCCAAGAATCAGACCGCCTACGAGATTTTGTGAAAGGAAAACCGTACGCATCAAATCTACTTGCCTTTGAGCTGGCGGTTTCAAATTTCAAATGACAAATTTCAACTTTTTTCAAAACTAAAAAGCTACACTATGCGGAATAGATAGTGCTACCCGAACTGAGGCAATCCCTATCAGCGTTTGGCTAGATTGGAAGCGCTTTTTTTTATGGACGCTCAAAGTTTTTGAAATTGGGTGTGCCATCCAAAAAAAGGTGTCATTAGTTTTGGGCGAACAGCTCATTCAGATTTAGTGATAGCTTTTTGCAAAACATTACTCGGTTTACTTGTTGTTATCGATGATTTCGAAAATTCTGTAATTTATCAGCAAAAAGGTTGGCAATTTAAGACTGTATAAAATATTTTTACATGCTAATACATTTTTGAACAATTTGGGATCAAATTAGCATAAATATTTTTTTTATATTTATTTTATTTTATTATTAATTATTAAAAAAAACAAAAGAGATAAAAATAGGCAAGAACTTCGTCTGTACCGAAGTTTTGATACACTTGAAATAGTTTGTTACATTAATTAGCTTGTCATTATAATACACTTTTCAAATGTATAAAAAACGAGAAGGCCAAGCTAACTTCGTCTCTGCCGAAGTTTTTATACCCTTGCAAATGTTTTAATACATCAGAGTTTAAGAACGCCAGCATTAAAACAAACAATTTTTCTAAATAAAACCCACTTTTCGACCGATAGTTCCTATGACAGCTATAAGATATAGTCATCCGATTTTGACCAAAACTTCCAAATCTGTATAAAAGCGTATAATATTTATAATCGCTGAAGTGGGAGACGTTAACATTAAGAACAAAAAAGTTTTTCTCATTAAAATCCACTTTTCGACAGCTATGACAGCTGTAAGATATAGTCATCCGACTTTGACCAAAATTCCAAATCTGTATAAAAGCGTACAATATTAATAATCGCTGAAGTGAGACACGTTAACATTAAAAACAAAAAAGTTTTTCCCATTAAAACCCACTATTCGACCGATAGTTCCCTTGACAGCTATAAGATATAGTCATCCGATTTTGACCAAAACTTCCAAATCTGTATAAAAGCGTATAATATTAATAATCGCTGAAGTGGGAGACGTTAACATTAAAAACAAAAAAGTTTTTCTCATTAAAACCCACTTTTCGACCGATAGTTCCTATGGCAGCTTTAAGATATAGTCATCCGATCCGGTCGGTTCCGACATATTAGCAGTGTGCAGTAAAAAGAAGACTCTGTGCAAAGTTTCAGCTCGATAGCTTTAAAACTGAGAGACTAGTTCGCGTAGAAACAGACAGACCGACGGACAGACAGACAGACAGACAGACAGACAGACAGACAGACAGACAGACGAGCAGACAGACGGACAGACAGACAGACGGACAAAGCTCAATCGACTCAGCTCGTCACCCTGATCAAGAATATATTATAGGGTCGGAAATGAATATTTCTATGCGTTGCAAACTTCTGGGCAAAATTATAATATCCTTTGCAAGGGTATAAAAAGATTGTTTAAAAGTTGTTGTACTCAGACAAACTAAATCGTCCGCTAGCTAAATTGACAACTTATTCCGATGGGTTACCCAGCGAACGATGCAGTGTGACTGTTCAACGCCAAAATACCACACTTCATCAAAATACCACCAAGTGTGAAACGGTCGGAAAAATTACAAAAAATTTTTTCTGCTACCACCCCATCGGAATTGAATCAGCTGTTGATGCCTGTCAAGTTAGCGGCACTATGAGATTTTCGATGGGTATGAACGGAAATTTTAGTTTGTCTGAGTTCGACCGAGCGTAGGAGGCCTGTCGGCAATTTACGAAAGCTTTCCGACACCCTTTTTTTTATATGGAGTTGACACCCAGCTAAATCGATTTAGTTTGTCTGAGTACTAAGCTTAAGGGTGTTAACTTGCATGGCCGGCTCTGAAGTAACTTTTATGTACGCACAATGAACATTTTACATGCATACATTGCGCCACACTATTGCTGACGGCCACAAAGAAAAGAGAGCGAACAAGAAAGAGTGGGTGCAGCTCACCAAAATCTTTACCCTCCTCATCTTTCCATATACATATGTTTGTGATATTACACTGGCTGCTGGCTAGTTTAGCCGATCCATAAATGTACGAATTCGTTTCAACTTTGGCATCAGCTCTGGATTCAATGTTAATTTGAAATCAAAAACAACTTAGAATTGACCAAACTATAGTCTCACGAGTTAGAGTTTAGAGAATAAAGCTAACCTATGTGCTATATTTCTTGATCCGAGATATAATGTGTCTTTATCTGCCGAGCAGAAAATTAACTGTATTAAATTGTTGGACAACCATAATTTAATTGATTTATCAGGGAAAAACAGTCCACATCCAAGTTGGTCGGAAATTTCCAACTGTTCTAATAATAAACAATCGGACATCTTCATTAAAAATATGGCTTGACAGAGGACACATATGGGAACGGTGGAAAAAATTGAAACAATATTTCCAGATCTTTTTAAATTATCAAACGTTTTGCTAGCAGAACCACCCACACAAATAAGTGTTGAGCGTTTGTTTTCAGGAGTAAAATTCAGGAGTAGTTGAATCCCCGCTTTTGTCTGCATGAATTGTAAAGTTTATATTTCATACTAATAACCGTAACCAAAACCCGAAACAGAATTAGGTTAATAACCGTAACCAGTACCGTAACCGATATTCCACAAATGTAATATAACCGTAACCGTGAAAAAACGATCGGCCAAAACAGTAACCGTAACCCAAACCGTTTTTCGTTTCGGTTTTAATATCTGATAAACACACAAACATACACATTTTCGCATTTTAACACTGTGGAACACTCAAAATAGCCTGGGAAGGGACCAAATGGAAACTGAGGCACGACACAACAGTTTCTCCGTCGTTCGCGATGGGCACATTCATATTGGCAACAAACACAACATTTGTCTGGTTAAAAAATATGAAGCTAAAATTTTGGAAAATTCATAATACTTAGAGGGAGTTACCACATTGTTATTCCAAATTCCCGACATGGACGCGGTTAACCCCGCCCAAGGTCAACTTAGAAAATGGAAAATTGAAAACACGTTTTTGATTTTAAATATTAGATACTGACAAATTGCCTTAAAGATGGTAGCTGTCGAGTGGAACTCGAAAATCGACAAACAAACACGTAACAAACTCGTTTTTAGATACGCCTGTCCGCTTTGTCGTTTTTAACCACAACATTCCATTTAGGTAAAACAAGCTTCACAAAATAAATTAATCTTTTTAGTGCTTCATTACCAACGAAAAACAGACATACATTAAAATACCAATTCAAGGCACTTAAGTATCGCGGTTTGTCCATCAAGACATTTCGAAACAAAATTTTACTTTTTCTAGAGCAAATACGATTTTTTCATAGATTTTTGCATTTTTCGAACGCCCTTATACCATGTGGTTAATGTTGTTCTGGGAATCTTGCGATACCCCCTTTTCGTTCTTTTGTTTTGTTTTGGTTTTATGAACTATTGGGGGTGGTACGACTATCGGGTTTTTCGATATGTTACCATCTCTCGAGGACTTTATTGTCAGGAACCAATATGTTTAAAATCTTACAAAATTCCATCGAGTGGTTTTCCATTAATCCGATTTTCCAAGTTGGACCTCTATGGGCGGGGTACTAACCGCTTATCCATTGGAGGCGGGAATTTGGTAAAACAATTGTGGTGACTCCGTTCATCTTTGGTGAATTTTCCAAAATTTTAGCTCTCATCTTTTTTGACCAGCAACAATTTGTATGTGTATGTTGCTAGTATAAATGTGCCCATTAAACGCGAACTTGACGTGCTCAAGAAAAACTGGGTATGAGGAGTTGCTACCTGATGCCTCTAGTTTCACAATTTTTTGGTCTCAATCCCAGGCTATAAAAAAAGTTGAATTTTGTTCCACAGTGTAATATTAGTAAGATATTAAAAGGCAGAAGATAAGATATAGTCAACCGATCTGGTCAACTAAAAAGACTCGAGTAAAAAGACTGTGCAAAATTTCAGCTCGATAGCCTAAAAACTGAGAGACTAGTTCGCTTAGAAGCATCAAGTAAATTTATATAGATGCAAACTTCTGACCAAAATTATAATACGCTTTGCAAGGATATAAAAAATAGTTGATACTTGAAAAGCCCCAAGCAAAAGCATTTTGGTTTGTTTCGCTTTCAGACGCCACTTTCCCCATGCAACTTAAACACAATCTACACGCATTCAGCACAGACTCCAAACAAGACAAGCTGAATCTGCAAAGCATACTTTGCAGTATGGGGTTTGAAATCGTCCGTGTTATGTTGAAAAATTTTAGTTACAAACAACAAACTCATTACTTTTCTGAAAAAGCTGCCAAGCTGAAGTAATGAAAATTCGTTATTTTAAGCGACTCCGTTATGTTATCTCTTCCGGTAGTTCCAACATGCAACCCGTAAACATTGCAAAATAAGTTAACGCTCTTTTTGCATTCAAATTTGGTCATTTGCTGGACTTAATTTACCAAACGTTCTTAGAAATTAAATTAAGATTAACCATAATTTTTCTAGGGGTAAACACGCCATCAATAATTTCTAACAGCAACTAAGGTTCGGTTTACACTGTTTGCAGTAGCGTCACACTTAAGTGTCATACCGTCACAGTGTAACGTACGATCAGGGGAACATCAAATTATCTGACTCTTGAGTGTAAGAATCACTTGGTTTCTGTAAATGCTGAAGTAATTTGATAACTTGTCAGTCTGCCGATTTTCACCAAAACTTGAATAAAAAAGTCTTTTTTTTTAAAGTAAATTGAATATTTTTTACTGTCCAATTAAAAAAAACATAACATTTTTGTATAGTTATGAATGTAATGATAAGTTTTGAAATTTAGCAAAATAAAATTATTTTTTTCTTTATTTGAGCCCATAGCTCTAACAGCACAGATCCCAGCTCATTTTTGTCCGAGAACAAACTGTTTGGCCAAGTATTTTCTTTCAAAATTTGTTTAGAGCTTTCAAATCGAATGAAAAACAAAAAAGTGATGAGAGTTCAAGTGGAGGCAACTTTTGGAAAAATCGAAAAAACCGTTTATCGATATCTCGATAACGCGTCGATAGAATTATGGCGATTTTTGTGATCAGCGGGTCAATTTACATTAAAAAAGTTGCTTTGGTCCAATGGGGGAAAATCGACTCTCATTTTGTCGAGCAGTGTAATATTTAGATATCAATATGGATATTTTACACAAAATAGTACACAATACAGCAAATATAATAAGTGAAAAAACATATTTTTTTAGGTATGCCAGTCTTGAAGTAAGTGAGAGATATATACAGTTAAAAGGGTGCCACGGCTCACTCCGTTGTGGGGTATTTTGGAACTCGAATACCTGTCCAAACATGAAACCACTAAAAGAATAACCTGAAATTAAATATTTAATGAATTTTAGAGAAAAATGTTTATTTCGTGTTAGTTTAATTTTATTTTACGGTAGGATTCAACTGTACATGAAATTAAAATAGTTTCTTTGTAATTCCCATAAGTGATCGTACATAGTGTTATATACCTCAGTGCAATAAGTATATGTGCAAATATGTTTTCGTTTCTCTCTTCCTCAATAGTAACAGAACATATGTTCTAGGTATGCAAAAGTCTTTTGTTGTTATCTATTTTTAGAATGCTTTTGCATAATTCTTCTTTGGTCATCATTCTTAGTACCGTTATCACACATTTGAGTGGCGAGATTTGATTTTCTTAGGAAATAAGTTTATGTGCAAAAACCAATTAGTGTGCATTTAATGGTCGGCGTGCAACAAATTGGATGTGTTTTGATAAAAAATGAAAAGTTGAGAGTAAATTAAGTATTTGTTGCAGAAACACAAAAAAAAATTTTTTTAATTTTCCTAAGAATGCCGCGTGGAACACATTTATCAGCTGAGGAACGCGGACGAATCCTAGGATTGAACGAAGGTGGGGCTACCATCACTGAAATAGCTTCCAGAGTGTCTCGACACAGAAATACGATAGCTAATTTCTTAAAAAATCCAAGCTCCTATGGTCAGATTAAACGCAGTGGCAGACCGAGCCACATCAAGCCACCGAGCCACATCATGCAAGCGTGAGATTAAGCGCCTGGCTGTAAACAATCAAATGTCTTGTACAGGCATTAAACGTCATTTAGAGCTCAATGTCGGTAGAAGACGGATCCATCAAATTTTAACTGAAAATTGTAACCTTAAACATAGTTCCCGGGTGGCTGTACCGATGCTATTGCCACGCCATCTTAAGGCTCGTTTGGCGTTTGCTGACAGGTACAAATTTGGACCGAAGAATTCCGAAACGTTATTTTTTCGGATGAAAAAAAGTTTAATCTTGATGGTCCTGATGGCTGTCATAAGTATTGGCGTGACTTAAGAAAACCAAGAGAAACTCGCCATAAGAGGAATCACGGCGGTGGATCACTGATGATTTGGGCCTGTTTCGGATATGCAGGAAAGTCTCGGCTATGTTTTATTCCAATAAGAACAAACTCAGAAATCTATATTCAATTGCTGGAGAGTGAATTAATAGATTTTGCAGACGATCTTTACGAAGATAGATGGATTTTTCAACAGGACAACGCTCCAATCCACACATCAAAAGCCACAAAGGCTTATTTTTCTTCAAGAAAAATACCTGTACTGGAGTGACCGGCTATCAGTCCTGACTTGAACCCAATTGAGGACCTCTGGGGTATCCTCTCAGCCAGGATTTATAAAGGTGGGAGGCAGTTCGACTCAATTAAGCATTTAAAGTACGCTTTGCTTGCAGAATGGGAGTTAAAAAGCAATGAAACTCTCCAAAATCTAGCAGATTCCATGCCAAACCGCCTTGCAAAAGTCTTAGAGGCAAAAGGAAAGCACATTAACTATTAAAGTTGATCAAAAGTTTGAACTTAATACAAAATTTTAAGAACTATATAAAATGCACATATACTTATTTCCTAAGAATGAAATACATTTGTTAAATAATAATTTTTTGTTAATAAATATTGAAGTACTGTAAGGCAGTTCTTAGTTACTGGCTCTAGAGCTATAAGTAAAAAATATACTTGGCTTGAATCGTTTGGTTTAAAACAAGGTTTTTCCAAAAATGTTAATGCACATATACTTATTGCACTGAGGTATATCTGCCACTGGACGAACATAAGTTTATGACTCTACTAGTCATTCAAATTATAGAATAATTTTTTTTTGATTATTATAGTTAAATTTTGATTGCTCGTGGGTGCCCCCTCGAAATCATTCGCTATTTCCAGAACCGTATCATTGCAGGTGGGAAATTGGGATGTGGGAAGCTGGGAGGCATCATTGACGGGCATGAGAGAGTCACTGGGTAATTGCATGCCCAAGGGTGACCCAGGCACATCGGTGACAAAATGTTCGTTGTCAAATAGCTCCACTTCCTCCTCGCGCTCAACCAAATCCACTGGCTCTTCCAATTCTTCTGTCTCAACAAATCGTCTTTTAACCTCCAGACCCGGAGCCAGTTCATAGGTAAAGAAATAGTCTTCCGGAATGTGGAACTTTATGGGCAACATTAATTTCCGGGCATCCCATTTCTGATAGTTAACCTTACGCAATTTAGTGTTGGCATCCAACACCTCAAAAGAGTCGTCGTCGGGTTCTTCCCCAAATGGCAATGATTTGGACTTGCGAGAATGGGCCGCACGTTGGACTTGAGAGCGGGGGTTGGCCCCAGCACTCTGTGCGTTGTGCTGACCAAAAGTGGTACGCGGGCGAACTCTTTTGAATTTCCAATATGAAAGACCTTCCCAATATTGTGAGATTTGATCCATGGGCCGGTAGGAGTACTCCAGTTTGGAGGAACCATCTATAGGTCTTAGATCTTCGATGATCATGGGTTTTTTGTTTAATTTGCGGCACTGATTTAGCATGATCTGCTCCTCCTGAGAGAATTCTTCCGCGTCCTTAAAATCTACCACATCCAGCATATGCTCCTCATCTTCTGGAATGGGTTCACATTCCGCATTCATATCAAAAGCCATGGACAAATCACGCGGAGCTTCAAATTCGTAGTCCTGCTTTGGAACCTGTTGCTCGTTCTCGCCCTGCTTGTCCCGGATATTGGGAGAATCTGTAATGTGGTAACCGGTGTGCATAGTACGCAGAATACACTGCTCCACTTGGGGCAGTAGCTTTTGCACCCATTCCGCACTGACTAGCTGCTCCGAGGGCTTATTTTGGTGCTGCTCACACAATTCCTCATAGCTGGGTATCTCCTGGTCATACTCCGTGCTGTCCCAAAATTTATCAGTGGTACGCAAAAGCAGCTCAGAGTCCCGCGTGGGTAATATATTGTGCATCATTCGATCAGAGGCACTGATCGAACCAACCGTTGAGTTTAGTTTGCCAAACACTGGATCTTGCAGGGGAACCGTCTCCAGGCGTGCATTCAAAGTATCCTTGTTCTTGGTGACAGTCGACACCACTTTGCGTGCTTTCTTCTTGGGCTTAGGTGCCACTGCAGTTTGTTGTTCCTGATTAGCAGCCTCCGGATTGGTGCTATCATCTCGATCTGCCTCATCGAGCTGCTGCGCGGTTAATGTCTTGGCATTTAGGCCAGCTGCCATGCGCATGGCATCCAAATAGATCGAATCCACACGCAGGCCATACACTTTGGAAGAAGCCTCCAGCGAGGAGCCAGCCATCTTAAAGTTTTGCAACGTCTTATGATGGCGACTCAATAGTGTGGACAGGGAGTCTATAAGGGACAAGTTCCAGGCATTGTCCTTGCTATAGTCTCGTTCCCCTCGATTGACTCCATGGGCGCCATGCTCATGCGCTCTTGCATTCTCACGAGGGTCTGAGTACGCGCCTCCCGGCGCTCCGACTCATCATCATTGGACGACATTTGGGCCAGTTCGTTGTTTTGAATGCTAGCTCGTTGCCCTCCTTCCACAAGATAGCTGCCCGCAGCGGTGCGGCGCAAAGGCGTCTCTGAGCGTGGTAAATTCATGTTGCCTGAAAGAGAACTAAACGGAGCTCAGGACACAAGTAGGAATGATCATGTTATTGTACTTACTCGTTTTATTTGTAATTTGTGAAATTTCACTTAATTTCTCTTGTGTTTTTCCCTTTTCTCCTTGGTTGTTTGATTCTGTCTTGCACGTCGCTTGCGTATTGGTGAAAAGTTTACAGTTAATTTCAAAGTGACGCCGAAATTGAGGGCTGCGGTAAAAAATCAGTGCTGCAAATTGTCAACCGTTGCAGCAGATAGTGTTGCGCAAGAGTAAGTGATAAGTAAGAGTCACGACTGAATTGATTTTCGCAGAGAAAAACTAATCAATGCGAGTAATTTTTAACGATATTTTATGTGAAACTATTTTTAGCTGTTTACTGTTGATTGAAGAAGGAAATGCTGCAGACTTGTAATTATTAATTCCACATACATGACTTTATGTTGACCGACGAAGGTGTTCTTAAAATTTTAGTATTATTATTTCTATTTGTTTTAATAATTTAACATAATACAGGTAATAATGATACAACTTATTTTTAAAGACCACACCAGATCAATATACTTACAAATCATTAGTGCGATTATAAACTAAAATGTTGCCACTAAATAAGTCGATACTTTTGGTTTTTGCAAATTAAAATACTTTTCCACAATTCGTTTTTAATAACACCTCTCTTTTCCGTCCTTCTAAACTGCTTAAATATATATTTGTTTTCTCGCGTAAAATATACCGCGATAAATTGAAAATACAGTTTTAGAATCAATTCGACTCACCTACCTGTTGCACTATTTATACTGCTACCAAAAAAATAGAAACAAATTCCTGAAGCTTTCTATATTCTTATGCACTTTAAAGGATTACAAATTGTCGCGTTCGCGGCAGTGGAAACGCGCAATTGTGTAATTACTGATGACAGGTTCGGGTTCCGTCGACATGCAAAATGTTTTGTCGAATTTACCCTCTACGACATGGATGAGGACGAGGAACTTCATCAGATGATATTTTATAAATATTTAGTAACATAAATAATAAGAACAATCCACTCGCTTTTTTCAGCTTTTTTTTTACTTGTCCCATCAACAACAGCTTGTGTTTCTTAACGAAAGATGGCAACACTGTTTGTGATTTTGGTTCGTCACTAACACTAATGTCCAAACCTGAATCTCTTGCGCTCTCGCGCAGAACGAGCGAAATTAATATGAATCGCGAAATAAATATGAATCGACAGTTCGAAATTGTGAGCAAGTACAATCAGCCCGCAACTAAATTGAATGGGCATGCCAATACCAACGGCAAACGGAGTCATCCAATTGGCTCCCAGTCAGGTTCGGTCAGCAAAAGGGCCAATCTGAGGACACATTTGCAGAGCTGCGATGTGAATGCCAGTGGCAAAAACCAAAACAGTAAGCCGCAAACAACAGCAACAACAATAAACCGCGACACCATACCCACAGCGCGCTCGCCACTGCACCAAAATGGCAAAGTGGTTACCGATACCGAAAGTGAGGAGCGCGACACCGATGAGGAAGAACAAGGTGATTACTACGACCAGGAGACAGAGGATACGCAACTGGATTTGAATAATGAGACGATCCAACGGGCTTCGAAACATGTCACCGATATGCATTCCTATGTTCCATTGTACAGCGATGAGACCGTGGGTGTGAATGATTTCGAAATAAAGCGCGTACTTGGCGCAGGCGCTTATGGTCGTGTGTTTTTGGTACAGAAACAAACTCGTCATGATTCGGGCAGACTGTATGCCATGAAGGTTATTAACAAAACCAGTGTAGTGTCCGAACTTAAAACTGCTGAGCATACAACCGAACGCGTGGTACTTGAGGCAGTACAGCGCAGTCCTTTTCTGGTGGGTCTTCACTATGCCTTTCAATCGTCATCAAAATTGTATTTCGTGCTGGACTACGTCAAGGGCGGTGATCTATTGACGCATCTTTTCAATGCCGAACGCTTTGAGGAGTCGCGTGTGCGCGTCTACATTGCCGAAGTGGTATTAGCACTGGAGCAATTCCATCAATTGGGATTCATATATCGGGACATTAAACTCGAGAACATTTTGTTGGACGGTGATGGGCATGTTGTACTTGCCGATTTCGGTTTGTCCAAGATTTTGACGGCGAAGGACAATTTTCGAGCACACACTTTTTGCGGCACCCCGGATTACATGGCACCGGAGATTGTATGTATGGGACTGCAGGGATATGACAGTGCCGTCGATTGGTGGTCAGTGGGCGTGTTAACCTATGAACTGCTCAACGGCAAATTACCATTTGTCAATCCGGATGGCCAGACTTCAAATTCAGAGATCTACAGGCGCATAAAGCAGAATCAACCAACTATACCGACCTCATTCAGTGCAAATGCACGAGATTTTGTGCTTAAGATGCTGGAAAAAGATCCCAACCGCCGTCTGGGCAGAAATCATCGCGATGCCAAAGAGATTAAGGAGCATCCCTTCTTCCATGGCATTAACTGGCAGGAGTTGCTTACCAAACGCCCCAAAGCGCCATACATACCTACCCTGACGTCAGATTATGATGTCCAAAACTTTAGTGATGAGTTTACCGATCAACCGCCCGAAGATCCCGTTTGCGAAGCGCCGCCCAGTAACATGCATCTCGTTCGAAGCTTTACCTATGTGGCACCCGAACATTTGGATCAAATGCGTCGCGAAAATTTGTGCGATATTGAGTATTGCAATGCAGAAGTCCAGAATATAACCTTCCGACCGAATACACTCGAGCTGGCGCTGGGCACACGCACTGTAAGTGGTGCCAATGGTACTTGTCATTTTGTGGCAACGCGCAGCCCCAGAATGCACTTCATGGCCAAGGTCATACCATTGTCCAAATTTCGCGCCTCCGAGGTTGATGCACTGATCTCTTGTGCTCAGGGTAATCATGAGAACATAGTCAAATACGTTGACACCTTCCGCGACAAATGCGATATCTGGATAATAACCGAGTGCCTGCGCGGAAAGGAGCTCACAGAAGAAATACGAAGTCAGACAATCACTGAGGAGGTATGTCGTAATATCTTCTCTCAACTGGTGAATGCAGTGAGTCATGTCCACTCGAAGCATTTCATACACGGTGACCTGAAGCCTGAGAACGTGATGTTTGAAAGTCGAGAGGATCATCGAAAAGTGAAGCTGGTGGATTTTGGTAATGCTTGCTACAACAGCGGATTCCAAAGTTGGAAGGACAGGCCTCGCTACACCCTGGATTATGCCCCACCAGAGCTACTAGTCGACGCCAATATTGTCAACTATTCACCCGCTGTGGACATTTACGGTTTGGGAGCCACACTCTATTCCATGGTGGTGGGTCATCCGCCGTACCGTAAGTCTGAGACTGATACGGACCACAGTGCCAACTTTCAAAATAAACTAAGAAAACGCATGGCAAAGATGGCGTTTAACCAGCACTCCGAACGCTGGCTAAATGCCAGCCCTTCATTCAAGGAACTGGTGACCTGGTGTCTGGAACGCAACCCATTACACCGTCCACAATTGGAACAGATACTGGAGAGTGAATGGATGTTGAGCAGTGGTGTGGACTTAAAAGTGGTGATGCCGCCCGCTGAGCAGGAGGTGGTGGATTTGAGTGAAGATACCATGGTAGAGATTTCATAGAAGATACGCTGTATGCAGCTGGCATCGCCGACTAATATTTGTAAGTATAAAATATCTGTAATATTTTTGGTTTCTTTCTAAGCAACTTTTTCGGACTGCCAAGCCACTTTTCTCCAGTTCTACTAAACCGATTTTGATGAAATAATATGCAATCGACGCAGAATTGTCACCATTCTAGAACTGCATTTTATAATTCATGATTTTTTTTTGTTATTTTCCCACTTCAAACTTTAAACGCGTTGATCTCGAAACCACGTTTTTCGAACTGGCGGCCATGATATCTCCAATTACACTGAACCGATTTTGATGATTAAAACTGAAATCGACTTAGAATTGTCACCATTCTGGTCTGAACCTAAATTATAATTTTACAAAAAAATTTTACTATTTTTTTGTACACTAAACTACAAAAAAAGCCCAAAAATGGATTTTTCATTTTTTAATGGCCGCCATTTTGTCAAAAAAAATCACAACATTTCATACATCTATACTGATTATAACCCCGGTTTTACTTTTCATTTCAGACATCCTGGAGGCGTGGAATCATGGCCGCCAGCACCATATTTTTTTTTTTTTTTGACACCCACTTTGAGGGCTGATAATTTTTGGAACAGCCCTCGCATCGAAGCACAAAAAAAATTTGTTTGTTTACTTTAATCTGTTTGTAACATAATAAAGCAAACAGAATTGGAAAACTTTTTGCGTTTTCAAATAAGATTTTTTTTTAAAAAGGTCCATAAAACAGCCTCGATATGGAAAATATACCCCCTTAATAAAATTGTAGGGAAGAGTGGGGGGTTGTGATCATAGTTTTGTTTTTCGAAAATAACTTCGCCAAAAATCCATATTTTGTATTTTTGTATTTTAGGTAAAAGATGCACAAAACTTTCCTCATCACTAGTTTTAATAAATAAAATTTTGGGTTTTTATACTCTGTACCGAAGGTACATAGAGTATATTCAGTTTGTGCAAAAGTATGTAACAGGGAGAAGGAATAATTTCCGACCCTATAAAGTATATATATTCTTGATCAGCATCAACAGCCGAGTCGATATAGCCATGTCCGTCTGTCCGTCCGTATGAACAAACAGATCTCAGAGATGGTAAGAGATAGAGGTTTGACATGTATGGGACAAATGCTTCTTATACTTGCGGGCAGATCAAGTTTATTTTCAATTTTTGCCACGCCCCCTCCCGCCCCCGCAATTTCGAAAAAACGGCATATCTCCCACAGTTTTGTAGATAGATGATTCGGTCCTTCTAGAGATAGTTAGTCATTAGTAATATCTATCTATATGCCGAAGAAATGATAAAGATCGGATGAGCGGTTCTCAAGTTATGAAAAAAAAGTGAGTTAGGTAATAAGAAGGAAGACACATGACATTAACAAAAAGTTTAAATTTATTTTTTTTTGTGGCCAATATTCGAGTGGCTCACAACCCCCAGCGGCTCGGAACCCCCATTCTCCCCTACTCATTCTCAGTCATTCTGATATGCAGCAGATATGAATTTGGGGGAAATAGTTTGAGTCTAGTACTGCCTGAATGTTATTGTACATTGGCCTGACAATTAATGTAAGGTCTATGTTAGATCACGAAGTTTTTAAATATTTCTTATACACATTTTGTGTATCAATCTAGTTGTCCTGACATAAATTTGATGAAAATAGAAGGGTCTTTTGGCTACATGCTAAAGTGGTTAAAATACAAATTCGACCCCCGCTGTGGCTTGTACATGACATCAAATATAAAAATTTGCCATAAACTAATTAATAACTCTCTTCAAAGGCCAATTTGGGCACCTTCGGGCTTGCTGATGCTGCTCGCTTGATTGTTTTTGGGCTGCATTGATATGTGTTCTGTCACATAAGACTCATAAAACCGGACATTTTTGCTTAGTGTGACCTCCATAACTTTTTCAAAGCAAAAAAAAAAGCAAAACACATTTTCCGCAATATCTTTAAAACAAAAACTGATGGAGCCAAACCGAGACCAGATGTATAATCAGTGGACCAAACTGGACCAGAATTTGTCATCAAAGAGGGCGCAACAAAATGGCTGTGTAAATCCCCTGTGTAATGATTATTTTTGAGCAAAAAAAAAAAAAAAAAAAAAAACAAAACTATTTATTTGGATCCAAGGATCAAAAGAGTTCTGCAGCTAAATCTAACAAGCCTCATGATCGCTGGATACAAACTTAAGCTGTTTATGTCGCTTTACAGTTTAAAGCAAATCGTAAGTAGTTTTGAAATTACCGTCTTATACATCAGAAATTTCATTTTTTTCTTTTTTAGATTAGTTCCTTCCCCACGCCAAGCACAAAAACCTCGCAGGTTTCTACATCGACTTCGGCAGTAAATACAGAGGAATTGCATGACACAAATGCTTGCTCCCTGTTGAACGAGTTGTTTGATTATATTGAGGTTGCTTCGAGGTACAAAAAGGAAGATGACGGGATGAATAAAAAAATGTATCCCAAAGCAATTGATCCCAATGTAAATATTATGGAGTTGGACTTAAATTTTTAAAGTAATTTTTGCAAAGACTGAGTTGTGATGTTGCTTCTCAGATCCCTCAACTCCATCTTTACGGGTTAAACGAAGGGTCCATGCTCATTTGCGTTGCAAAAACCGAGTGTAGATCTTTGGCTAGCTGATACTAATTTGGTTACTGAAACTTCGTGCCCTTTGAGTAAATGTAAAATGGGCTGTACATCCCCAAGGGGCTAAGTCAAGCTTCTCTCAATCTCTTGGCGTGAGGGCCTACAGTTTAACAATGAATCCGAACGGCAAATTTTAAGATGCGTTTTCATGGCTATTTACTTTACAGCTGCAAAAAAAACTTTTTTATTAGATGGTCGGAGGCGGGATTAAACCCACGCCCCCGCACAGGAGGCCATCACACTAACCGCTGCGCTGGCAAAAGTGCCAAATGGCAGCAGCTGCCAAAAACCAAAAATCGTGGGCTCGAGTCATGGCAGTCCCAAATAAAATTTCCGAATTGTTTTTTTTTTTTAAGTTGTATTTTTCTCAAATAATTTGATTTTTTTCTGATATCAAGAAAGCACATTTCTAGTAATTATTTATAGCATTTAAACTTTTTTCCGTTTTGGAGTGCTGTGGAAATGCTTTCTTAATAGAATGTCCGATCACTATAGGAACAGGGACCTTAATCATTACAAGTTTTATTTTAAAAAATACGTCACGTCACGTAATGATAACACAGTTCTACAAAGTGAAACCTTTTGTGAGTATCCAGAGAATCTTTAATTCCTAATTCCTGTGAGCCTACTCATGCTGATTACGAGTTGGTATGTCAAAGCCATATCTTAGTTTCCGTTTCCAAGCTATTCGCGAAAAACTAGATTTCCGACTTCATGCCCTTCTAGAAATTTTGTAGGCCACACTAGTTCTTAATTGGTGATTTTATGAAGCTTCTAGGATAGTACACGCTATATAAGTATTGCCAATGGTGTCGAAATTGGCCTTCAAAGTCAAATTTTACTTGATTTATAGAAATTTTGTCAAACTAAACCGTTTGCTGCAAGCCGTTCTGTTTGTCGGACACTTAATGCCGCCCTCTCTCATAATATATTTAAACACATGCACTAATTATGGATATTTCGTGGCATTTTTCAGGACCGCAGGCAAAGTTACAGCCTGTTATATGCGAAAATCAAGATTTAAATTTATGGGAGGCAAACTAAATTTCCACCCCAAATGTTTATAGGAGTTTTAAAAAGGCAACTTGATATAGCATTAGTTTAACAAAATATTTATTGAAATGTTTAATAAAAACATTCATGGAATGCTACCTTAATATTTGCGGCAGCAGGCAATAAGTCCCCAATGAAATAAGTCGCCAAACGATAAAACGAAATAAGGCTCCAAAATTGGGGTGTTATTTCATATGAAATAATACCACAATTTAAATTATGAAATAAGGCCCCACTGAAATGAAATACGGTCCCAAATTTGTAGTGTTATTTCATATGAAATAACACCCCAATTTCAATGAAATAGCACCCCAATTTTTGTAAATATTTTTAAATTTGGATTTTTAGTAAGAAATAGTGAAAATTTGATACAAATAAATCGCGGGATTTTCGCCTGCGGCGCTAAGATTGATACGTTTTTTATTGTAAATTAGATTTAAGCTTATAAAACATTCTCTGTTCTTTTAAGTAAATCAAACTTCCAGTCTACGCAGAGTCCAACAATTTGTTTGCTCTCCACAATTTTAACTTTTATTTTTATGTCTACTTCGCACAATGCAAATCACTAAACTGATCAACATACTCTAAAACTTATCCCTGACCTATTTTTAAAACGTTACTTTTCACACCTGTACAAAAATTGCGCATCAAATACTTAGTCTAAGAACACCTGCAGATAAGAAAATTAAGCGTTTTTAAAGTTCTTGGATTTTTTTCACATTTTATCAAAAATAAGAAAATGAAATAGGATCCCAAAAAATCATAATGAAAAATGAAATAGGGCCACAAAATTTTGTTGGTTACTTATTTCATTTTGAAATTTTATTTAGGAAATAATGCCCCAAAAATCTAAAAAAAAACACCCCAAATTTCAGAAAAAAATCGTTGTTTTTGTTTTCCATATACATTTTTGGGGACTTATTTTATTGTAGTTTTGGGGCCTTATTTCATTGGGGCCTTATTTCGCAGAGCCAATATTTGCAGATAGGAGATTTGTACACATGTTATATTGAAGCTTGTTTATTCATACTGGTAGAATGTCCTACCCAGCGTATTCGCTGCTGTATTAGGCGCCTATTTATGTTTTATAGCCGCCTTATCCGCTGCTGTTAATGTCCATGCTTCTGAGATATAGTGCGGATATGGGATGATAAGCGACTTGTATAACGCTATTTTTGTTTTTGAGAAACCGCTCTGCTCTTTAAGGCTAATGTCAGAGTGCGCGCGAGAAGCGATGCTACGCGAGAAGCGATAACATTTCTTGCTATGAGCAAAGCGAGAAGATGCCATAGAGAAAGCTTTGAGCGAAGCGAGTTGCAATGCTTTATTTTAGTTATTAGTCTCCCACTTAACCGATATGAAAAAGGAGAGTTGAATAACACAAGGCAAGAAAATTAGCTTTTTACCAGTATATTGAAGGGGTTCTGGTGATTCTAGATGATTTCATTTTTTGATTGACGTCGAGATTTTTAGTAATTTGAGCTTAAAGTTGAAAACAATGCATTTTTTGAATCTTTTTTTAGACGCATATTGTGGGGAACTGATACTTTAGTTTAGACGCTCTTTGATAATTGCGGAAAATACTACTCCTTAACTTTGAAATAATCAATCGCAAACAATTCTACGATTTTTTATATTGTATCAAAACATTTATTATTTTATTGCTGCCCCAAAGTATGCAATATGTTTTGTTGAAAATTTTCTTGAAACTCTATAGGGGAGAATGGGGGGTTCTGAGCCGCTGGGGGTTGTAAGCCACTCGAGTATTGGCCACAAAAAAAATATATTTAAACTTTTTGTTAATGTCATGTGTCTCCCTTCTTATTACCTTACTTTTGGCAAGCAACCTATCAGTATACACCTTCTTTAAGTTTGTGAACCAGAACTCGACTTTTTTTTCAAAAAAAAAGTTTTTTTTTCAATTGCTTTTTTGATAGAAATATGTTTTTTTTTTGTAACAATTTCTTTTTGGTTATGTGACGTCACCAAAAAAAAAGTGAGATATGGGGGGTTGTGAGCCACTTTGAAAAAAAGTCGGTTTTGACTTTCAAAGAGAATATTGCAATGACGCGCAATAAAACCGAGGAAAAACTTTCCAAAAAAGTAAAAAAATTAAAAAGGCAAACAAAAGAACAGCCGAAGAACAGTGCGCAAGCAAAAAGTGCTCGTATATAAAAGAAAAAAAAGCCTGATGCCGTCAATAAATTTGCACTCTTCATTGATATTTCTTAATTCAGAATATGAGAAAAATTGTTCATATTTTCATTTAAAAAAGAATAATGGCTTAAAAACACGAATTTTCAACTTTTAGATGGGTGGCTCACAACCCACCACAAATTTTCGAAATGTAAAAAAATCACTGTTTTTATACCCTTGGAGAGGGTATATTAAAATTGTCCGGATGTTTGTAACGCACAGAAGCAAGTATCTCCGACCACATAAAGTATATATATTCTTGATCAGCGTGACGAGCTGAGTTGATATAGCCATGTCCGTTTGTCCGTCTGTTTCTATGCTATCTCCTCCGTCAGTTTTAAAGCTATCGTAACCAAACTTTGCACGAAGTCTTTTGGTACAAATACGCTGCACATTTATCGGAACTGGCCGGATCAGATGACTATAGCATATAGCTGCCATAGGAACGATCGGTTGAAAAAGTAGTTCTAGTGAGAAAAACTTTTTCGTTTTCAATGCTATCGCTACCAAACCTCCTATTTATAAGTTTTTTATGATTTCACATAATTTCAGCAAGTTTTATGCAAAATCGGGCAACTATATAGTATAGCTGCCATACAAAAGATAGATCTGAAAAATAGTTTTAGTATGAAAAACTTTTTTGTTTTCAATGCTATCGCTTTCAAACTCGTTACTGATCAATATGATATGCTAACACATAATTCTGTCAAGTCTGATCCAAATCGGATGACTATAGCATATAGCTGCCATAGGAATGATCGGTCGAAAAAATAGTTTAAGTGAGAAAAACTTTTTTGTTTTCAAAGGTAGCGTCTTTATACTTTCCAGATAGTAATATTATCTGTTTCAACACAATTTTGGAGAATTTTATCAAAATCGGATGAATATATCGTATAGCCATATATCAAACTGGCAGCATTTATCATGCTCCAAGGGTATATAAACTTCGGTACAGCCGAAGTTAGCTTCCCTCTATTTTTTTAATATGAAATCAAAAAGTTTTAGTTAGTTAGTTTATTTTTAAAAACTAGTAATGAGGAAAGTTTTGTGCATCTTTTACATAAAATACAAAATTTACAGAACGAAAAAATTTTGATTTTTGGAGAAGTTATGATCGAAAAACAAAACTATGATCACAACCCCATACTCTCCCCTACATATTACTAGCCTGCTGTAATGTTTCTACAGGGCATACCTTTGGGCAGCAGACAATTTTGTTATATTTTATTATAATCGAGACTGTCCTTTCAAAATGGTATATCTACGGTAAAAAAAATCTTTGGAATAATTTTAATTTACGAAAGTATTAAAGAGAGCCAAAACACAACTATAGCTGCCCAACAAATCGCGTCTAAAAAGGATCAAAAACGCACTTTTTGCAACCTTAAGCTCAAATTACTAAAAATCTCGATATGATG
Source organism: Lordiphosa stackelbergi (assembly GCA_018904235.1). Classification (NCBI taxonomy): domain Eukaryota; kingdom Metazoa; phylum Arthropoda; class Insecta; order Diptera; family Drosophilidae; genus Lordiphosa; species Lordiphosa stackelbergi. Next base: position 37,812 of record JAEIFU010002580.1, read on the forward strand.
AACCACTTCTGAAAATGAATTCGTGTTTAGCACACGAAAATGATTTAAAATCACCAACAACCCTTCAATATACTGGACTTTGTTGCCTAGTGTAGTTTATATAATGATTTACGAAAACATCCAGAAAAGTTTTTAATTATTTGCGGATGTCAATTTCGACTTTTGATTAAATATATGCAGTAGATTGAAGACTTGTTGGTCAAATTTTGGTATTTATCCCATATTGCATTGTCAAAAATTAATATGAATAATAATATGCATGATTTACAAATAAAACAAGCTAAGAATGCAACAAACATTACGTGCGATCTGAGCGAGAAAGCAGGTTGCAAACTGCTGCGAAGCTGTTTAATTAACAAGTTATGCAAAGCAGAGGGAAATTCTGTAAAAAAAAGGTGTGAGTGTAGCTAGCACTCACGAGTCTTTGATGTGAAACATGCTTAGTTTAAGAGCTTATTTTCAGATCACAAGCTCTCTCAATGGTATATTAATCAGCAAGGGCACTCTTTCGAAAGAAGAAAATTAACGGGCAGTAGGAATCCAGAAAACCCAGATCCCACCCAGATCCAACCAAGCTTGATCCCACGTAGAGACCGCCTAGATCCTACCCAGATCGTACCCAGAACTCGCCCAGATCCCTTCCAGATCCCACCCAGATCCCTATCAGATACCACCCAGATCCCATGCAGATCCCGCCCAGAATCCTTCCCAGATCCCATCCAGAATCCACCCAGATACCATCCAGATCCCATCCAGATCCCATGCAGATCCCGCCCAGAATCCTTCCAGATCCCTTCCAGATCCCATCCAGATCCCATGCAGATCCCATCCAGATCCCATCCAGATCCCATCCAGATCCCATCCAGATCCCATCCAGATCCCACAGATCCCAGATCCCAGATCCCACCAATCCCACCAGACCCACGATCCCAAATCCAATCCCACCAATCCCCAATCCCAGATCCCACCAGATCCCACAGATCCCCCCAGATCCCATCCAGATCCCATCCAGATCCCATCCAGATCCCATCCAGATCCCATCCAGATCCCATCCAGATCCCATCCAGATCCCATCCAGATCCCATCCAGATCCCATCCAGATCCCATCCAGATCCCATCCAGATCCCACCCAGATCCCATCCAGATCCCATCCAGATCCCATCCAGATCCCATCCAGATCCCATCCAGATCCCATCCAGATCCCATCCAGATCCCATCCAGATCCCATCCAGATCCCATCCAGATCCCATCCAGATCCCATCCAGATCCCATCCAGATCCCATCCAGATCCCATCCAGATCCCATCCAGATCCCATCCCATCCAGATCCCATCCAGATCCCATCCAGATCCCATCCAGATCCCATCCAGATCCCATCCAGATCCCATCCAGATCCCATCCAGATCCCATCCAGATCCCATCCAGATCCCATCCAGATCCCATCCAGATCCCACCAGATCCCACATCCAGATCCCATCCAGATCCCATCCAGATCCCATCCAGATCCCATCCAGATCCCACCAGATCCCATCCAGATCCCATGCAGATCCCATCCAGATCCCATCCAGATCCCCAGATCCCATCCAGATCCCATCCAGATCCCATCCAGATCCCATCCAGATCCCATCCAGATCCCATCCAGATCCCATCCAGATCCCATCCAGATCCCATCCAGATCCCATCCAGATCCCATCCAGATCCCATCCAGATCCCATCCAGATCCCATCCAGATCCCATCCAGATCCCCCAGATCCCATCCAGATCCCATCCAGATCCCATCCAGATCCCATCCAGATCCCATCCAGATCCCATCCAGATCCCATCCAGATCCCCAGATCCCATCCAGATCCCATCCAGATCCCATCCAGATCCCATCCAGATCCCATCCAGATCCCATCCAGATCCCATCCAGATCCCATCCAGATCCCATCCAGATCCCATCCAGATCCCATCCAGATCCCATCCAGATCCCTTCCAGATCCCATCCAGATCCCATCCAGATCCCATCCAGATCCCACCCAGATCCCATCGAGATTCCACTTAGAGCCCAACCAGATCCCAGCCAAATTCTAACCAGATCCCAGCCACAAATACCACCAGATCCCACCCAGATCTTTCCCAGAACCCACCCAGTTGCCCCTTTTCAGCATCTATCCTACCTCTTCACTTCCCCCATCTGCCAGTCCCCTTATGGCTGTGTGTGTTTGCCGAAAACTCCACAAAACAACAACACAAAATATGAATGACGTCAGTGTCACGTGACGCTCAAATCAAATTTTACTCCTACTAAAGTCGTCCAGACCGAAATTAAAGATGTTTCACATCAATAAAGGTTTTCTTAAGAATATGTGTTATAGTTAAAATTTAATTCATATTCTTCGTAAATAAAATTAAAATTTTAAATATTTGTTGGCGTCCAAGATCAGGAATAACTTGCCAGCCCTAAATGCGCTGGCTGTCAACCAGATGGCGCCACAATCGCTAAACGGCGCCACTGATGTGGTTGGTTTAGATTAACATGAAAGACTTTTGTTGTTTTACCTAATAATTATTGAAACGCAAATTTCAATGTTTAAACTAATTAAATAATTTATTCGTTTTATGCAACCTATCCAGAAAAATAATTTTTGTTTTCAGTTCCAAAATTAATTTAGCTTGTCAAAATTGTTTGGGTGGTGAATTTTGCTAAATCTCCTAACAAAACACCAGAGATTTGAAACCAACCGAAAGAGATTTCTGTGACACCGAGAATTGGTTTTGGGTTGGAATTTGGTTGGAAGAGATTTCTGTGACACCTCCGTATATGTCCTAAAACTAGTGATTTCGTCGAAATTTTTTCGCTGCCCTCTTGTGTTCTGCTTCCGTACTTTCTCGCCAACGATTCCAGCAATGATTCGCTAACATGGAAACATTCCACTTGCCCTGATGATTGCAAAATCCTGATGAAAGCGCTCCCCATGCTCATCACTAAAAGCACCGCAATTGTTTAACTATATGATGAGATGGCGCCATTAGATGTCCGACAAACAGAATGGCTTGTAGCAAACGGTTTATTTGACTTTGAAGGCCAATTTGAAGGCCAATAAGTGTTGTTGCTGCATTGACTCATCCGCGGTTAAAAGAAACCTGGTTTGGATGCATAGATTCTCAAAAACAACAACATTGCTTGGGACTACTCAAAACGGCTATTGCTCAAAGTATTGAAACCGAAGTAATATATGACAAAGCCAAAGAAAACTTAAAAAATTACGACTTCTTCGACGTTGATTCTGATTTGGAAATTATCAGCAGCTTAATTTCTCAAAGAGGCTTGTCCGTTTCTTTAGTGGATAAATTTTTATCCGAAAGGGAGAGGGACATTACTTTGCTCGAAAAATATCCCATTATAAAAAAGGTCTTAAAAAATACAATACTCCAATGCCGTCGTCTGGATCGGTCGAAAGAATGATTTTCTTTCGCCACATTGGCCAACACTCCGAGATCGAACATGACATTCGATGAATTATTTGAAAGTTTTTTGTTGTGTTTTTTGGATGAACTG